>VOPJ01012262.1:0-12680 GCA_014673585.1 Semibalanus balanoides
CACAGGGGACATTTATGGTTTTCATTGTGATCATGACCTCGTTTGACCATTTTGGTCTGGAGGTCATTTAATGTCATTGACCTCCGATGACCTGGGATGACTTTTTGGCAACCAATCCGTTTGTAAGGCATTTTGAGACGCTGCTGTCAAATTTGGCATCCATTTTACATAAGAGTATGTCTCACTTGGGTCATGTTCTTACACAGGTCAACCTAGGTCATTGTCCTAAGATGACCTAAGACGAGATTCGTTCGGTAAGAGGTCAGTTTTATATCATACTTATTTTTTCCCAGATAGTGGTGCCCATCTTCTTTACACTGGCGCATTATATCAACACAAAATTAAGGAAGTATATGAGTAGCTGAACTGATTACCATTAACAGAAGTTACTTTGCCTGTTACCATAGGCGGATCCAGAAAGTGTGATTTTGACAGTTTGGGAGGGGGGGCAAATCCCAAAAATTATCGCATAATTCTGAAACTCATCGGATTCGCTTCTTATGTATCAATATCTGATTTAAAACAAAGTTTCTTAGTAAAAGTTGCTTAGTTTACGACAAAACTCAAGGAAATGTGTCACAATTTGCGCCGATTTTGGGTGGTTTGGGGGGGGGCATGGCCCCTTTGGCCCCCCCTGGATCCGCCCTTGCCTGTTACCGGTTCGAAAAGTAACGAGATCGTTACTCCGTTACGGAAAAAGTAGTTCCGTTAGTAACGGAGTAAAGGAAGCTGCCCACTACTGGTGGTCAGTGGTCAGTGGGTACCGTCACACTGTCACGCCAGAACACCACAGAGGCACGACAGACCACGATAGACACCAGTCAGCACCATCACTAGCCAACCTCAAACACCAGGGCCTATCACAGACACCAGGACCAACACTAGCCAACCTCAAACACCAGGGCCGACACCAGCCTAGTACAGACACCAGATTTGGGAAGCTCTACAAATGTAACAACCGGAATCTTACGTAGGAGACTTTTAAATATCGTCACCAGTCCACCCAACGAACCTGAGCTGGGGCTACTCCACATCTCGACGGACCTGAGCTGTGGTTACTTGAGCTGGGGTTACTCCCCGCCCCGACGGACCTGAGCTGGGGTTACTCCCCGCCCCGACGGACATAAGCTGTGGTTACTCCCCACCCCGACGGACCTGAGCTGGGGTTACTCCCCGCCCCGACGGACCTGAGCTGGGGCTTACTCCCCGCCCCCATGGACCTGAACTGGGGGCTGCTGCCCATGAAGAAGCGCAGCATGAACTCTCCGCTCTTGCCCGGCGTTAAGGTGGTCGGTACGAGCACATATCTTCCCCGGGACAGCTTGTCTCGCCAGAAAATGCTCCGTGATTGCATGTAGTCGGAGGTGGCTGCCTTTTCCTGGATCTGGTGCACACGGTACTTCCGGTTTACCTCCACCTGACATGGGGTCGGCAGAGATGCGTCTCAGCATGGTGTCACAGGAGATGGGGAGACGGAGCAGGAAGTCACACACAGTACAGTGAGGAAAGGTACTCATTTTATATTACACTTCAAATTTAGTCCATACTTTCGGCCGCTACGGCACTTCTTTGTATCAGTAACTATAGTGGGCGGAATAGCACGGTTTTATTTTTTCTTAAGAAAACAAATAAGGGAAACCTGTCCATGACTCCGCTGCAGCCGTTCAACCATGCGCGTGATGAGCGTTAAGCAAGAATAAGCATCATACCTTCATGATGTGGAAGCCGATGCATAGATTATGCACCCCAATGTGCTTTTTCTCGCGCTGATCCTTCTGACTGAGCTGGACAACCACCTCATCTTCCTCCTCTTCCACGTCAAAAAGGTACTGTAACAAGCACAGCAGAGGTCAAAAAGGTACTGTAACTAAGCACAGCAGAGGTCAAAACGGTACTGTAACTAGCACAGCAGAGGTCAAACTGGTACTGTAACGAGCACAGCAGAGGTCAAACCGGTACTGTAACGAGCACAGCAGAGGTCAAACCGGTACTGTAACTAGCACAACGGAGGTCATACCGGTACTGTAACTAGCACAGCAGAGGTCAAACCGGTGTTGTAACGAGCACAGCGGAGGTCAAACCGGTACTGTAACGAGCACAGCAGAGGTCAACGAAGCACACTGAGGTCAAACCGGTACGTAACGCAAGCACAGCAGAGGTCAAAACCGGTACTGTAACGAGCACTATAGCGGAGGTCAATACGATATCTGTATACTAGCACAGCGGATGTCCAAACGGTGCTATACGAGCACAGCAGATCAAAACCACACTGCACAAATATTTACTCTCCAATGACTCCCTTATTCCCTTATTACCACTCCCGTACCACCCCACAAGACCTGGGACGGCGTATTAACGTGTCTAGATGGAGTATTGTGCACATGGGTGGATAATCCCGGCAGCTCAGGCCGTGGCATGGGCAACTTTACAGTTTCCCCGGCGTAACCGGGGCCTTTTTGGGGATACTTTTTGTTTTGTGTGCAAGTCCCTGGTTTTTATTTAAAACATACAGAATGCAAATTTATTCAAAGCATACAAATTAATACCCGATATATGACTATCTGTCTATTTTTTGCAGAATAAAACGTTTCGAAGTTTTGCTTTAAATCACATGCCTTGTATCCCAATGCCCAATCACAGTTTCCAGCAGTTTTATAGTGTAACAAATTTAATCCCAGCACAAAAAAATCATCCCCTATGCGACTATCTGCGTATTTTTTGCAAAATAAAACGTTTCGAAGTTTCGCTTCAAATCACATGCCCTGCATCCCAATTACCAATCACAGTTTCCAGCTGTGTTATAGTGTGTAAGTGTTCTTTCGTATTTCTCGTGTCTTGATTGATTTTTTTATCATTTTATTTATGTGGTCACACTGTAACATTGGTGAGCTTCTCGGACAAGTCCGAGAACTTGTTTTCGAGTTTTCGGAGGAGGCACAGTTGGGGTTGTTATCTTCGGTCTAAAGTGGCATCATTTCCGATCCAAATGGGTGCCGCCGGCGCTTACGACTCGAGGGGTGCCTCCTTCCCTCGTAAGTGGCACCTTCAGCGTTCAGCCTAGTTCGTCATGGGTCCACCAACCCCCAGTCCAGCCCAGCCCTAGTAGCACATAACGTTGTCACAACGTCATGGCAACGTTGACAACGTCAGGACAACGTTCATATACGACGTAATTACGTCGTGAAAACGTTGTCACAACGTCGTGAAAGTAATGTGTGCTACTAGGGAGGCCCATGAGCTCCAAGCCCAGGTCCAGACTAGGCCCAGTTAAATTTATAATATTGAGGCCCGTGCCATTGCATGACCTCAGATAACATGTTAACTGGGGGCAATTGCCCCCCCCAGTAAAGGGAATCGCCCCCAGTGGAACTGATTTGCTCCCTCAGTGAAACTGAGTAAATTCGACACGAACGGGCACTAGAATACTATAGATGACGCATCACTAGCATTTAAAAAATCCTTCAGTCACCCGACGCCTTTTTACTGTACTGCATAGCCACGGATAGCATGTTAATTGGAGGGGGGGGGGGACCGCTGGCTCCATCCCCAGTGGTCAAATTTTGACACTCTAGTGGGATAAAAATTCGTAGGTAGCATACGATTGTAGGTCTTTTAAGTGGATAAAAGCGTCACTGAAGCATGCTTTCAACTAAAAACTAATTATACGCCGTTTACAGCTATTCGTAGCTTTGAGACCTTGAGGACGGATACTCGCCCCTCGCCGCGTCGGTTCGAAATTGGCGTGGACCACAGGTGTCGATTTATATACGTTTTGGGGTGGCCCTAGGCGCCTCCATATGTTGAGTTTGGTCCCCAAAATGTGTTTTTGGGCTTCGGCTCTCTTAATGTTTTCAGGCTAATGGCGGATCCAAGGGGGCCAAAAGACCGAAACCCCAAAACTGTCTGAATCAGCAAACAACCTCACCTGCGGAATGTGGAGGAAGGTGGCGCCTCACCTGTGGGTTGTGGAGGAAGGTGGCGCCTCACCTGTGGGTTGTGGGTTGTGGAAGGAAGGTGGCGCCCATCACCTGCGGGATTGGGTGGAGGAAGGTGGCGCCTCACCTGCGGGTTGTGGAGGGAAGGGATGCGTCACCTGCGGGTGTGTGGAGAGGTGGCGCCTCACCTGTGGGTTGTGGAGGAAGTGATGCCTCACCTGCGGGTTGTTGGAGGAAGGTTGGCGCTCAACTGTGGGTTGTGGAGGAAGGGGCGCCTCACCTGCCGGGTTGTGGAGGAAGGTGGCGCCGCACCTGTGGGTTGTGGAGGAAGTGGCGCCTCACCTGCGGGTTGTGGAGAAGGTGGCGCCTCACCTGCGGGTTGTGGAGGAGGTTGATCCTCACCTGCGGGTTTGTGGATGGAAGGTGGGCGCCTCACCTGTGGGTTGTGGAGGAGGTGTCCTCCACCCGCCGGGTTGTGGGGAAGGTGGCGCCTCACCTGTGGTTGAGGAAGGTGGCGCCTCACCTGCGGGTTGTGGAGGAAAGGTGGCGCCTCACCTGTGGTTCGTAAGAGGAAGGTGATGCTCACCTGCGGGGTTGTGGAGAAGGGTGGCGCCTCACCTGTGGGTTGTGGAGGAAGTGGCGCTCACCTGGCGGGTTGTGGAGGAAGGTGGCGCCTCACCTGGGTGGTGGTGGAGGGAAAGGTGGCGCCTCACCTGTGGGTTTGGGAGGAGGTGGCGCTCACTGCGGTTGTGGAGGAAGGTGGCGGCTCACCTGCGGGTTGTGGAGGAGGTGCGCCTCACCTGCGGGTTGTGGAAGGAAGGTGATGCCTCACCTGTCGGGGTTTGTGGAGGAAGGTGGCCGCCTCACCTGTGGTGTGGAGGAACGGTGATGCTCACCTGCGGGTTGTGGAGGAAGGTGGCGCCTCACCTGTGGGTTGTGGAGGAAGGTGGCCTTGTTGTTGGGGCAGCCCCCAGCGCGGTCCAGGGCTCGTCCCCTGATACCGCGTGTCCAGGAGCCGAACTTGCACACCTCCTTCCACGTCTTGGAGAAGGAGAAGAAGGACGTGTTTATCAGTTGACACACCGAAACTTCAGTGAAGTTGGCCACGAAGTCGTCGAACGTCATCCTGTCAACCAGGTGGGGGGTAAACGATTGATGGTCTGATGCTTGGCATCAGTGGTGTTTCCACTAAATTTTGAAGTGTGTGTGTGTGTGTGTGTGTGTGTGTGTGTGTGTGTGTTTGTGTGTGTGTGTGTGGGTGTGGTGTGTTGTTGTGTGTGTGTGTTGTAGGTGTGGTGTGTGTGTGGTTGTTTGTTGTGTGGTGTGTGTGTGGTGTGTGTGTGTGTGTGTGTGTGTGTGTGTGTGTGTGTTGTGGTGTGTGTGTGTGTGTGTGTGTGTGGTGTGTGGTGTGTGTGTTGGTGTGTTGGTGTGTGGTGGTGTGGTGTGGTGTGTGTGGGGGTGGTGTGTGGTGTGTGTGTGTGTGTGGTGTGTGTGTGTGTGTGTGGTGTTGTGTGTGTGTGGTGTGTGTGTGGGTGTGTGTGGGTGTGGGGAGGGTGAATCCGATTGTTTAGGGGGGGCAACTCCATAGAGCTAAGGTAAATCTCTGCCACATCTTTGGACCGTAGACGCAGGCCGGAGCGATCCCTCCGCCCCCCCCCCCCTCCACCGTGGCGACGCCCCTGCTTGACATTGCACTTCTTCCAGACAGCTGATTGTCTTTGCGTGTTGTGCCTGAAGGCGGTCAAAAGGTAGAAGGCTATATCATTCAACTTTAATGCTGGACATTAACAGTGGTGGACAAACTTCCGTTACTTTACTATTTCCGTTAGTAACGGAGTAGCGGACTACCAAGAACGTTACTCCGTTACTTTTTGATAAGACCCTGATCGGATCAGATCGAATCAGATCTGATTATATCCGATCGGATCTGACGCGAGTCTGACGGAGTAACGAGATCGTTACACCGTTATTGCAAAAACAGTCACTTAATAAAGTAACGGAGACCGGAGTGACGGTCTTGATAGTCCGCTTCTCCGTTACTAACGGAACTAGTAAATTAACGGAAGTTTGCCACCCTTGGACATAATATTATCTAGACAGCTTCATAACTATTCAAGTTATTTTCAGTGACGCTATTATATTAACCCTATTCCCTGCGGGCGGCCAGAATAACGTTAACCTGCGTGGGAGGCAGATTCTGCCCCCCCCCCCACCGAGATCTGGAGAGCCGATGGGCTGATTTCGGTAGGACAAACACCATTCGATTCGTCGTGACTAATTTTTTTGTGACCCCCCGAATTGCTTTTGTGGTTAAAGAATAAAGGGGACCAAGGGGGCAAAATATATACCGGATTTTTGTATTTTTGAAAGTCATTGTGGCCATGTGATTCAAACCGATTTTTCATATGCAAAACGTTTTTAGAGCTTCCAAATGGTCATGCTCTTCATGGTGCAGGAACAAGTACAAAAATGAAAATCAAGGCGTAATCAGGGATAAAAAATAGGTGTGATTTTTGAAAAAATATGTGCTTTCCCTTAGTGTTTGGACGTGGAACTGTCAGCATGTGGGGCTTTTGTTGCCTTGTAATTTTTTAAATGTAACAAATGTGCAATGGGCAGATGCAGGTAAACAACGTGGGGGGCACATGTGCGGAACGCCTTTTATAGATCTTCTTATGAAGTTGGCGCCGAAATTGACGGAGAAATACGCCTCCCATTTTATGTACCTGAGTTCGCCTCTGCCCCAAAATATGTATAATCCAATTATGTATGATGTAAAAAGCATCGACATAGTTTCTGACGCTTTTATTCCACCGCAAACTAGGAAGGAAGTATGCGCCGGCGCCGCACACCTGCATTCATAACGACCTCCCAAAAACATGACCCTGGAGCCGCCTCTGCCTAGCTGATTGTTTCAAAATTTTCACAGAACTCGCGTTATTCATATGTAGGAAAAGTTCGAAAGTTTCAAGACAATAGACGTAACGGTTCAGAAGCGGCGGACGAAAAACTACCGGGGGGGGGGGCAGAATCTGCCCCCCGCAGGGAATAGGGTTAAAGGAAATAGTTCACCTTCAACATTGGTTTTGAACTGATATAGCAGTTTTTTAGCCCGTGTTGGAAAACCCTTCGCTGCAAGTTTTCTTGGCTGAAAAGGCTCTCCAGCCGAATATATTTGACTTTTTGCGAATGAATGTGGGCCATAAATAAAGAATGTCAGCAATGTGGGCCATAAATACACCTGTGCAGAGGCTATACAGTCAGCTTGCAGCTGGAGTTGGGTGTCTGTGGCCTGTTCTAGCAAGCGAACCAACGATCGGTTTGCAATACCCTATGCCCTAAGCACAGTCACGAAGCGACAGCAGTCAAGGTTGGCAATATGCATGCATTTCATTTCCATTGTAATGACGTCACGTCAAGTGCTACTGTATATAGGAAATACAAAGAAAACAAAGACTTTGGCGTCACAAGCAAGGCGAGTCTTTCTTACGCTTTCGAACGCTTCGAACGCTTACTTTCGAATCCGAATGGCTGAGCCATTCAATTATTTCGTTTGATATTAGATTAGGATGAAGGATTCCTGCGCAGAGAGTACCTTAGTATGTAGTTTTGATAAAATTAATGATATATTCCCTTTTGTCCTGAATCGGCGCGATGTATGGCTATTTTTGACATTATGAAAAGAAGTTGTATTTTGAAATATAATAAAATCGTGTTTGAGAACAACAATCCAAGGTGAACTACTTCCTTCAGAAATGTGTTAGTTCAACATATTGGAGAGACACGTCAAGGGCAGGCCATTTGAGCCGACTTACCAGAACTCTCCGTCTTCTTCGAACGTTAGTCCGATCTTCTCCTTCTCAGATTCACTGATCTTGTTCCATTCCGGCGACCTGTGAAACGCCACATGTCAGCCATGAAAAGTAAAACTATCCGCACTTCCCATACAACGCAGAACCACTTCGTCCTACAGTGCCTTCTGTCTATCGACTATTTATTCAACCCGGTCACCGCGAATGGAAAGGTACCTACTCCACATGACAACCAAACGAAATGATGTCGAGTTATTTTTACCGCCAGTGCCCGCAATCATGACTAACCATAACCATCTCCATTCTCCGCTGTTCCCACCGTCAACCATTCCAATACCCCACCACACTATTCTCTGGTGCGGGGCGGTGTGCCATTTCACCTCACATGACCTGACCTGACCTGAGGTCAGCAGTGGCAGGCGGCAGGCAGGAGGCAGGAGGCGGCCGGAGGCCGGCAGCACGGCGGGCCAGGCCGGACGGCACAAAGGCCCTAGACACTAGGACCGTGTTCTGAACGCACACAATCGCTGCGGGAATCCCTGGAATCCTCAGCGGGCATTTTGACTGCACTACTCTACCGCAGATCGGCAATGTACTTTTCCATTGATATTCCTCTCAACTCTTTGCTTCGTGAATCGGTAGATGCCACTTTTTGCCAATTCCTTGGAATCCCCGCGGGAATCGACGGTCAGAACACACCCTATGGTTAGACCCGTCCGGGGTGGACAGCGAATGGTGCGACGTCAGGGGCACGTGACGTCACACGCTTCCAATCAATATAGTGTTAAATCGGTATATTTCCGCGTTTCACTATTTGAATACCTTAGGTACCAGCGCGGCGGGATGGATTGGGCACTAAATTATAGATTGACATGTTCTCTACATAGGGGCGGAACTCAATTTTGCTTTGGGAGGGCCGAGCCCCACCCCAATCCCCCAAATGCTGATCTGACCCCGCCCCCATTGGGGTTCCGGACCCCTCCCAATGTTTTCCAAAATGTGTGCCTCTCCAAAATTTTAAGAAATACCCGTACAGATTGTTCTGTTTTTAGTTTTGCGTATTTCATCATATCAAGAAGTGATTCCATTTTAGAAGCATTCCATCCTCTAGAAATATACGAGCATTGTGATTCCATCTGCGAAGGCTGCTTTTCGATTATGATTTAACCCTATTTCTTGCTATGGGGAAGGGGGAGATTCTGTCCTCCCACGTGGATTTTCGCTAGGCGCTTCGAAACCGTTAGGCCTAACGTCTTGAAACTTTGTGATTTTTCCTACAATTGAATTGCACGTGTTGAGTCACAATTTTGAGATAAAAAATCGGCCCAGCAAAGGCGGTGCCGTGCTCAAATGTGTGTTTAGGTGTCACCAAAGCGGTTGCGTGGCGCATAGGTACTTCCTTCGAAGTTTGCAGCTGGAAAATGCGTCAGAAACGTTGTCATTGCAATATGCATCATAAAGACGTATATTTTACATATTCTTTGGCAGAATCGCAGCACCTACTATGGGGTGCATGTGAGCGCATCTGCACACGCTTCCAATATGATTCTCAGGGGCATAGCTTCTCCAGAGAAGTTTGGAGGGGTGCTGAGCTGGGCAAATTCGGGGAAAGTGTCATAAAAATCCACAAATACATATTTCTCCCCGGATTTGACCCACTTTCTAAGTTCTTCGTCCAAGTGAGGAGGGGGCTGCCCCTCCCCCAACTGAATATGGTCTTGCATCCTTGCTGATACTTATAAACGAACATTTATAACTAAAAAATGAACATTTATAAGTTATAGCTAGGTACCCATCACTATCGAAGAAGAACAATCACGGTAAGTATCACGGTAATGATTGAAAACTGTTCCTTGGTAAGGCGAGTGGCGACAATAAACAAACGAATGACGAACCATACATGTTGCGATGCCATTGCACTATATAAAGTGTATTGTATACGACATCCTATTACCAAGTTTTATGTTAAGTTAACAGCCATAACCCTTGAGAAAAGCTCCGCTGGAACAGTATTTTTTAGTGTAATTAAACGTTGCTTTAGCGATTTTTTTATTTACGTCAACTTAACTCACCTGCTTATGACTGGAGCCAAGAAACTTTGCAATTTCTGTTCTGGAAAAGGACCAACGACGAAATATACAATTCTTCTCTCTTGGCGGCCAAACACAAAACCATATCACCGTTGTGACGTCACAACCACACCCACGTTCAGTACGCAGCCGGCCAGCCCGCCTCCTATTGGCTGGCGGGCATGGCATGCCGGTTTGTATAAGACACTTCGGGAATACGCGCCCCGGGTACTCACTTGTCACTGAAGGCGCCGCTCCACTCCTTCTCTGTCCTGGGTACTCACTTGTCACTGAAAGCGCCGGTCCACTCCTTCACCCCCCACGGGTTCCGCAGACGCACCATGCAGATCTTCTCCCGACCTCTGCAGGCGGACACGGTGGCAGACGTCACAGGTCAGTTGGTGGTAGAGTGTAGATGCGTGCGTGCGTGCGTGTTCGTGTGTGCGTATGAGCCCCTCACGCACACAAACACACATATACACACCAGGGACTATCATGGGCTGGGTGCACCCATGGGTGCCCACTCAATTCTTCCAAATGTCTGGGTTGGGTATGCATCTTTTTACTTTTCATGGGTACTGGGTGGGCATGGGTATGGCAATTTAGGAATAATGTCTCTAAGTGTTATCTTTTACTTGACAACCAGATGTTTAACCAGGTAAATATGTGTTTTTTATATGAAATAGGACATTTATACAATAGACTTTGGTAATTATATGGCAACATTAAATCGTGGTAAGTAATAGGGCAGTAAGATTTTGTAAAATAATGTCTGATCCTAGACCTGATCCAATATGATAATATTGACCGCAAAGTGTTCGATAAGTTCAAATCAGCAGCAACACACAAGGTGGCCCTAATATTATTACTACGTTAATATTATGAAAGTCAACATGCTAGGTAAGTAATGGTTGCGAATTTTGTTAGAAATAATTAATCAGCCTTATCTGAATGGGCACCCAATGGGCATGGGTATCAATATTATGAATTTAAATGGGTCTGGTCTGGGTCTGGGCTTGGTGTTCAATGGTTTCGGCTGGGTTGGGCTTGGGGTTTTGGCACCCATGATAGTCTCTGATACACACACACGCATGCATAGACGCACACGCACATGCACCAGTATGCATAATAAACGAACTCAAGTAGAGACGTCACAGAGGATATGGTTATGATCCCGGTGTGACTGACGCACATAAACGTGCGTTCTCAGCAACAGATTTGCTTATGCTGATAACATATGCATAGGTGGTTGTTTATAAACAAGCATACTCAGACAATTTTATTTTGCAAGACAAATTCATTAAAAAATTGAAATATTTTAACACCAAATACAAATGAACAAATTTGGCGTCTGTAATACAACTTTCTTATTATTTGCGTTTTCATGTCATCGGATAACCTAATAGAAAGCCGAAAGCACTGCCAGCCAGTGTGCGCTTGACTAAATGCTCTTTGAAGACGTAAATGCATAAGTATATTTTCAGCCCTCTGCAAAGTATAAACATTTATAATTGAACAATTAAATGCCAGACACACTTAGTGAGAGCATTCCACAAAAAAAACATTGAAAACCGAATCATTTCCATGCAGCTCTTTTCGTCCTTGATGCTGACTGACTCACTGGAATAAGTTGACGAGCTTGGTGTCGCCGATGGGTATCTTCTTGATGGCGGTGATGCCGTAGGCATGTCCCTTCACCAGTCCCCTCACTGTCTTCTGCTCCACCTCGGCTTTATTGCGGGCCTGTACAGACAGAGATCAGGTCAGGTCAGGTCAGGTCACAACTCACAACAAACCAGCACAACAACACAAATACTGAGTAATGCTGAACGAAGAAGCCGGGTAGGCCAAGCCAGGCATTAGCCGTTTTCACAATGGATTATTGCGCTGAAAAGATTCTGAATCTTTCTGAAATGTTTTGAGATGTTTTTGTATGCAGGTTTTAGTATATTTATCTATTCCATAACTACACAACTTTTACATCCAATTTTTATCTTGAAATGTCTTTAATAATTTTGTGATATGTTGGTGAGAATATAATATGTTACAAAATTGCGATTTGGTGGTAAATAGCAACATTAATATATTTATAGGTTAGCTGTGACGCCAGTATCTCCACCGACTGAAACTTTCAAAGACGAGGATTCTGAAACATTCGTAGGTCCTGGCACGCTATTGTCGCTACCGGAACGACTTCCATCTACCAAGTTGACGCCATAATGGAACTGAGCCAATGCCAATGGCCAGCGAAACAATTCTAGGCACCTCATTGCGCATGCAGAAAAGACCAACCTGTGATCCATGACACTACCAGATTGAGTAACTAGTATGACGGCATGCTAAACTGAACGAATGAACTCTAGACGCATACGTTCTTTAGAAACGGCCAATTTTGTATCATAAACTTGTTATGAGCTCATTTCATGTTTCCATAACTATTGCATAGTGATAATAGCCGTTTTCACGATGGATTATTGCGCTGAAAAGATTCTGAATTTGCTGTGAAATGTTTTAGAATGTTTTAGTATGCAAGTTCTAGTGTACGATATATTACAAGAAATAAATTGCTGACTTAGGCGATATAATAGCTGTTTTCACGGTGCCCAGCTTAGGCGATATAACTTAGGCTTAGACTTAGACGTAGGCGATATAATAGCCGTTGTCATGATGGATTATTGCGCTGAAAAGATACTAAATCTTTATGTGAAATGATTTAAAATGCTTTAGTTTGCAAGTGTTAGTATACGATATATTCCAAGAAATAAATTACTGACTTCGGCGATATTATCACTATTCAACACTACCACACCACACACCACACACCGCACACCGCACACCGCAAACCGCACACCACACACCACACA
>VOPJ01012265.1:0-114091 GCA_014673585.1 Semibalanus balanoides
GCTAAAATTGTATTTAAAAATGAGTTAATGTCAGGGGGAGGGTCCGAGGAAAGAGTTTCGTTAATATGTGTTTGAATAGATGTCCAATCCGCCTTGCGGAAGTGCCATTTTTTGTATTTCCCTATTTTCTGGTGTAGCGAGGGGCCGGCCGGGAGGCGGGCGGCAGTCCTGCGCGGCGGGCGGCTTCAAGCAGACTGGCTGCCGGAGCCGGGCCCGCCCGCCGCAAGCTAGAAAGACCGCCGCCCCTGATTGGTCAGGAGACTCTGACGTCACTCGTGACGTCATCAGCCCGCAAAGCCGGAGGCAAAGTTGCCCCCCGGCCGGCCACCAGAAAATTTTAACACATACCGTAATACAAACACGTGGGTACATGCGATGCCTTATTGACCTTGACCTCCGTATTCTGGAGGGAGCGCAGCTCGGTCTACACTCCCAGCCTTAGGCGGCTGGGGTCGTCTGCCGGGTTAACAGCAGACGGGACATATCGATAGCTGCATTGACGGAGTCTTAACAGCGACATGAACATGGGGAGCCACGCGGACGGACAGTGACCTTTATGCAGATTCACAAGTGCTCCCATGTTATCTATATAAATCGTGGTCGCGGGCTTCACCAAGGTAGTAGCCAGTACAGCGGCTATCAGTTCTGCACAATATATGGGCACAGTTTGGGTCAGGGGAACCGATACTTCCTCTCCCGGGTCAGCCAGTCCCACTTGACGCGGGGTGGCATCGGACGCCATCCACTGGTGGTGCCCTCTGAATCTCTCGTGGTAATCCTGTGACGAGAAATTCCAGGGGAAGGAGAGGGCCCCGGATCTGACGAGTTCTGTGAGTTCTGGGCTGCGATGCAAGATCTCGATGACGACCTGAAGCGGCAGCTTGGCAACTGGTCTCACGAAATTTACATACCCAGCCAGGCGCTGAGCAAACAACTCTGAGTTGTTGGGAGCGCGGCTGACTGCATTGAGAACGAAGCTCTGGGTACGACTGGAAATTGAGAGGGAGCGGTCCAGGAGGTTTAACGAGACTCCGAGGTACGTCAGAGACCTGGACGGCACCAGTACAGATTCGCGCGAGTTATCGGAGGCCCCAGGTTCCGTACCAGTCGGAAATGGCAGGAGGGGTTGGGGCCTGCCGCGGTAAAGAGGAAGTCGTCGAGGTAAACTCTCGCCGTCACGCCCGGGCAGTGAATGGTGACAGCTTTACATACCGCCTTCATGGTCATCTGCATTATACCTGGGGCGGAGGCAAGGCCCATCGGTAAGACTTTCCAGCAGTACGTGAGCCCTTGATAGCGGATCCCCATATACCTCTGGAGGGAGGGGTGCAGGGGATATGGAAGATCCATCTCTGAGTCCCAACGTTGATAGGCAGTATCTCGCACTCCGCCCCAAGTTCCATGGGCCTTGGCAGATGGCACATCGGCTTTTTGAGAAAAGGGGTAAGGGGCGAGAGGTCATAAAGGACCCGGATTCGCATATCTGATTTGGGTATGACAAAGAGTCGATATGTGGAAGCCACCGATCGTCTCTCTATCAGACCGTGCTCCTGTAAGTTCTGCACGGTTTCTGTCATAATTCTACTGGGTGGGGTGGTCGCGTGCTGCCCCCTGGCCTGAGGGTGAACGAACGTTTTAGCCCCCCCCCCCTTGTAAAATTGACTGCACTCGGTGATCTGTTACAGGAGCGGTTATGTGAGGCGGGTCGCGGAACTCTGGGTGGTGGTCTGAGGAGACAGATGAAGCACTGGATTCCATCTTGGGACAAAGTTGAAATTTGCTTGTCCATAGGGACTTCAAAAGTAGGTGAATTAGGATAATGGTCACTGAACAAAGTTTCATCTCCTACATATTGAGTGAATAGTGGCGCGATGTGTGGGTTTGTTAGGGCGAGGTCAATGACGGAGTAAGTGACCTCGCCATTGTGATGAGATGCATATGTTGGAATAAGATTGTTTATGTGAATTAAAATGTGTCGGTCCATGATGTTTAGTATTTTTGTTCGCGGAATGTTTGTTTCATTACAGCCCAGGCCGTTGTGTGCATGAAAACTCTAGGAAAGACATGGGGATGGAATTTGGAAAATAGTTCAGAAATAAGGTAGGAGGATAGGCGAAGTAGGAGAGAGATAGATATAGAATTGTAGGTCTAGTGTGCAATTGACCTAAACCGACCACATTAAGTGTGTGCGGGATATTAATTTGATGATGTAAAAAGTTTGTTCGATACATAAAGCCGAACCGCCTCGGCGAGGTGTTTCATTTACGTTATTGGTATAATAGCAATAGTCCTAATGTAAAGTAATAATAAGGAATCTGAATCGATAAATCTTGTTTCTTGTGACAGCGGCTATAACGGTTTGTTATGTAACATATAGTTCTTGAATTCCCCCAATGGCATATTAGAGAGCTAGTATTCCATTGGAGGAAGAATTCATCAGTTTGTTTTACATTCATAGTGTTTTACCATCCAGAACGCGCCTGACAGTAGACCGGGTGAGTCTCTGTTCTGAGGGTGAGGGGGATGGGGTACGCCGGGGGGAGCGTGAGAGGGAGCGAGAGCGGGAAGGGCTGACCGACACGGAGGAGGAGCTGCGGGTCGGGGAGGGGGTGCTGTGGGCGGGGAGGCCTGAGAGTTAACTCGATGCATCAGAGATGCGTCATAGTCAGAGTAGGAGGGTGAGGGGGTTCTGTGGTAGTGGGGAGTGCTGGGACTCCGCTGTTGGGCAGAGAGTCAGCGATAGAAGCAGCAGACTCTTTGGTAAGGCTGCTCTCGGGTGGTGGGGTGGGTGGGCTCTGCTGTGAGGTTTCGGCTTCGGTGTCCCTGGCTCAGCTGCGGTGATGTCGAGGAAGCGGAGGCAATGTGGGCTGAGGGGGAGTTGGACCAGGCCACGAGGGCTGATCCTGTCCGAAGGGATATAAAGTGGCGGGAGAGCCGGCCACTCGTCGGGAGAGAGGCCCAGACCAGAGGAGGGGGAGGGGGGCTGGGAGGACTCGCCGGCTCTCCGCTTCCTGTTGGGCGGCTTGCCAGACACGGCAGTCCTTGTCCCACGAAGGGTGGGGGTCCCCGCAGGAGGCACAGCTCAGGGCGTGCGAGTCGCACGCGCTGGTCAGGTGCTCTTTGGCGCACCTGCCGCACTTGGGGTTCCTGGAGCGGCAGGAGCGGTCGGTGTGTCCGAAGTCCCAGCACCGCTCGCACTGACGCGGCTTGGGCACCCACCGGCGGACGGGGACAGAGAGGTATCCGCAGAATATGCGGGCGGGGAGCTTGAGTCCTCTGAAGCGGACTTTGAGGACTGGGCTGACCTTGACCTTCTTGGAGGTGAGACGGGTCACTTCAATGGCGCCCTGAGGGGCCAGCTCCTGCAAGATATTTTCCTCTGAGAGGAAGCTTATCTGCGGACAGAACATCATTCCCTCCGTCGAGTTCAGCCGCACCGCGACCTCCGCGGTGCAGGGGAATCTCATGAACTCTGTGCACTGAAGTACAACAGAGTTCTGGAGGGAGGATTCCGTCTGGATCAGGAGTGCCCCTGACCTTATGGGCTTGGCACTCCTGACCTCGCCGCAGAGGGCGACGAGGGATCGGCGGATTTAGAACGGATTCGCCTTGGAAAAGGCGAGTCCGTCCACCCGCTTCAGAAGGATGAAGACGGGTCCGTCGGGTGGGGTTAAGTCGGGGGGAGGCTTGCTCCGACCCGTCTCGGCTTGGGGGGAGGGGGAGGATCAGGGGCTGAGGCGGGGGAAGCCATGTTACTTTTCCTTTTCTTTGATATAAGTAGGTTGGTTTATGTTAAGGTTTAAGTTAGAAGCAAAAAACAGACCCCAAAATATTTGCGGACCGCAAGAAGTGAGGGTGTGATTATTTTAGTTCGCGCAGGCTACTGCGCAGGTGCTAAAGTCGAGGGAGGGGTTGGTGCTGAAGGCAAGTTAAGTGTTTTGATTGTTTTTGTATTCAAGTGTACCTTAAGGGTTGCAAAATGATCCTTAAGGGCGATCAGTAGCCGTGGTCGAGAGGCGTAAACCGTTTCCGTGCACCACCGAAGTGGGAGAGGGTTCGACGTGCAATACCTCGGCCGAATTACCAAATGAAGAGACTGGAAGACTAGGAGATGAAGAAGAAGATGATTAATGAAAGTAAGTGTCGAAAATCTATATACTGTGACGCGGCAGCGCCGCCGTCACCAAACTGAGCCGGGAAACCGGCTCAGCTCTCTCTCTCTCTCTCGCCTCTGCTGATCTCTCCGCTATTCTGCTAACGCCGCTCCGCTCTCCCTCCACCGCTTCTCCGCTCTCCTCTCCCTCTCCCCTCCCCCTCTCCCCTCTCCCATCTCCCTCCGCTCTCCGCTCTCCCCGCTGTCCAGTGACTTCCCTGTCCCCTTTAGCTCACAAGTGGCTCTTCCTCCACTGAGCATGCTCATGAAGGCGCGAAGCAGAGGACTGCACCGGAATTCCTATCGACAGCGACCTCTGCTCGGCTGGGAGGCCGAGGAACTCGGTGGTCTCCAGCAGTGTGTGGACCTGGGATCTGGAGACGACCTTGATGAGGAGAGCCCCCGACCGAATTGATCCGGCACTCTCCACCTCACCGACCAGAAGGGTCAAAGCCCTCTTGATGCGGAACGGTCTAAGCCCCCCGAAGGGCTTGCCGTCCGCGAGGCGCAGCAGCACAAAGCTGCTGCCCTCCGGTATGTCGGGTGGGCGGGTGCGCGGGTCAGGGGGGCATCCCCCGGTCGAGTCCATGTCGTGTTTGGTAGGTGAGTGTGGGAGATGAGTGTGAGGATGGTGTGACTTCTTTCGACTTAAAACACGCCAGAAAGAGAGACGTTGTGGGTGTTGTTGGTGTTGGATTTGGTGGGTGTCAACTTAACAAGTGTGGCTTAAGGCATTGTGTAAGTGGGTGCTGCAGAAGGCTTGTGTTGTGTGCGTGAAGGTGAAAAAGGAATGCTTAAGTGTGGGAAAAACGTGCAGGTTTTCCCTTTGCATAGGCTCCGGTTTTTTGTAGTTAGGACTTTTTGCCGGATAACACACCCCACAGACAACCATAAACAAAACAATACACTTGGTCGACCGGGGAAAGCAGCGCCTTTTGCTGCGCTGCTCACCCCGGCTCCTTCACATCACCATTTTCAACAAGAGTCGCCGAGGCAACAGTGCCCATTTGCAGCACTGCTCTGCCTTGGCTCAGCTTGCTTCTCAATCGGTCGTGCGGGTCAGCCGAGGTAAGCTGACTTAGCGAAGCTGACCCGTCTCCAAGTGTTTATTGTATACACGATGTGTTCGCTCCAGGGCATGCGGCGCCGCGATGTCTGGGGTAGCTGATGGGCCCTCGGGCATCGCGGCGCCTTCGGCGCCGCGGTGAACGAGGGCGCATCAGTATTAGGCGCCCTCGGAAGTCGCGGCGCCTTCGGCGCCGCGACACCTTGGGGTGCCGAAACTAGATTAAAAAATAGGTAAATAAAAAATACGTTAAAATAGGTCCCTTGCTTTCTATACCGGGTTAACATAAACCGGTCTAAAGTAACTTTCTTTTCCCGGCCTACAATGCCGAAGTCGCCTCCACCCCAGAATCGATCTTAGATCGCCCGGTGAAGCCCCCCCCCCCAAAAAAAAAAGATAACATGTTGCTTAAGGCAGGTTTAGTGTTTGAGATAAGTATTTTAAGTGTGTCAACTTGAAGGGCGGATCAATGGGTCGTGGTGGAAGGCGTAAAACCGCGTCTTACACCACCCGTGGGTGGGGAGGAGATGCGTGAAATACCTGACCTGTTTACCGGATATTACCTGAAGAAATGAAGAAAAATGTGTCAAAAGTTCTATACAAACGCGGTCGCACCGCCAGCTGCGCCAGTAAAATCTAGCACAGCTCTCTCCGCTCTCCCTCCGCTGCTCTCCTCTCTCTCTCCCGTCTCCCTCCGCTGCTCTCCGCTCTCCCTTCGCTCTCCCGCTGCTGCCTCTCCACCGCTATCCTCCTCCTCCTCCTCCGCTACTGCTCCTCCTACTGCTACTGCTGCCTCCTACTGCTGAAATAACACCTAGCTGCGACCCTAAGGGGGCGTGTATGCGAAAAAGGATGAGGGCGTTTTCTACCTGCCACGGGAGGAAGGCAGTCATCGGCTCGCCGTCTTTGCGGCGGAGCCGGAGGAGGTTCTCCGACATCTTGAGAGAGAGGTCGGAGAGGGGAGGTGACAAAGGAGGCCGACAATTAAAGACGGAAGCCTTATAACTTTATGTTAACGGCTTATGTGAACCGCCAAAAAAGAGCTAAGACCTAAATTTACGTTACGTTAAGTTAGTAAAAAGCAATAAAACTGTGTACTCGCGAGTCTAGACTGAAACCTAGATTACGTTAATGGAATAAGCAAAGCTAAGGAAGTGTGGCCGTGAGTAAACCCGTATAAATTTAAGAAAGAGGTAGGAATAGAAGAATAAAAAGAGATATGAAACGAGAGCCAGACCAGGTTCGTTAGGCCTCACTGCCACCCCGAAGGCCAAGCAGGAGGGTCTCACCGTTAGGTATCCCCTGGCGGCTTTTAGTAGGAAAGAGTAGAAAAGTTGAAGAATTAAAAGGGAAGGGAAGAGCCTAGACAAAAAACAAATGGCACGCTATGTTACCCGAGGACAACACAAGGGGAGGAGGAGGTGTGGGCAGTTAAAGCTAAGGGAGGTAAAGGGAGGGAGGTAGCGCCTTTGAGGCCGCGCTAACCTGGGGTTACCGTGATCAGCGGTAGGGAGGCCTGGGAGGGGAGACCACTACGTCGCTCTGAAAAACGAGCGCCGTAGGGTGGGGGGATGGGCTGGGAGGGCAGTTAAGAGTGATATATACGTTGACAGCTACGCTTGCTCTAACAAGATCGAAACGCGAGGTTGAAGCAAATGCTGCTTTCTAAAGGGGTGGTGATGGTGGTGGCGCGGTCGCACTTGCATCAAAGATCATCAATAGTTTTCAGTGAATATCAATTCCCGTTGTGGACTAAGCTTCTACGCAAGCGGAGCGTGGTCGAAATGCAACTAACAAATATTCAGCCAGGACAGAGCAAGTGATCACTGCGGCACGCTTTCATTCACTCACAATCACGTGCACTTGCTCAAGGAAGCCGCCAGGCGCCCGTGCTGGCGAGGAAGTTGACTTCGTATAACTTGGATCTCAATCAAAATATAATTATCAAACAAATAAACATAATCACACAACATTAATATTGGTCGGATGCACTTGACATGAAAATTGGGGCCACCTCTCCCAAAAAAATAATCCAATCATTTAACATCACCGACTTCCGTCACAGTCATCCCTGAGAGTACCCGGCCCTGTTGGTGACCGTCGGGCACCTCCGGGCCCGTCATTCTGACATCCATTTAGTGCTTGGCTCTGGGAAGCAGGACTGGTTGTCCTAATCGTGTTTGTTTATCGATTGAATGCATAAACATTATTCTAAACTACATGAACGGCATATATGCAGGCTGCGGGATATGGCGTGTGGTGCAGATGGCTTGATTGCCTCGGTCAACATCAAACAAAATGCAACAAGATACACACATTAATATGACTCATCTTTAACATCGCCTGCGAGTGTTTATTTCAAATGTCAAGACAATATCAGCCCAATATTTATATTGCTTCCGGAGCTTTGTTGCGTAGCTCTTTCCTGCGCATTCGACGTCAGAAAGGGCGGCGGTGCGCACGCGTCGTGGGCGGCGTGGCACGCGTCGTGGCGGCGTGGCACGCGTCGTCGGAAGCAGCTGTTCCCAAGATTCCATTTGGCTTGGCTGTCAGAGTGGAAAATTTGAGGCCTAAAAAAGACCATGAAGAGTTGGAAAAACTATGTAGAAATGCTACGTATATGATTACTGTTTGAATATGAAAACAATGGCTTTCATTTGAATCATGTATTTGTAGTCAAATATTTACTTAATATCAAATCAATGTCACAATTATAATTTGGAGTGGAAAATTATTTCCTTAAAGCAGAATGGAGAGTGGAAAATTATCACGTTGGGTGTCATTCCCATTCCAAAAATCGACAAAATTTGGGACACTGGTCGGAGAACCAAAAGTTAACCTAATAACCATCGAGTAGGTTCTGGAAATCTTATGCATTGGTTTTACTGTCATGTTCGCTCGCTGACTAGATGCACCATTTGAATTTACCGACCGTTTGTATTTGTGTTGCTTTTTCTGCATGGGCTCCGTTTCTTCGTCTCACATTGTTTCTTTGTCGACCCTCGCCAGCTTCTTGTTTTCTGATTGCCACTTTGATACTGTCCTCGGATGTTGTGTGGCACCTCAAGAGCAGTAGCTGTCTTTGCGTCACGGACGCCTTTCATTATCATATTTACACTGTTCTGACTTGTTAGCAGTGCCCTGAGGTACCTTTTTCGTTTTTGTGATGTTTTCCGAGGCCTACGTTTGCAGTTGCTTGTTTGCCACCGAACTACTATGTTCCCCGGCTCTGCGTCCAAATTTGATTCTTTTGGTCGCCACAATAAACCAAGTAGGTGAGGCGCCATAAGCCTAATAATATAATACTAATTAATCATCAGTGATCAGCATTCATTTGCCATGGTTCACTACGGATCTTTCGCCCTGCCACCCTAATCAACGCATATACTGCGGGGCTCGTTGCAAAACACAAAGCATTATGTTATTTTTCAGGTCTGCGTTTTTTATGTTAATTTGTACAGTCATTCCCGGATCCTTTTAGCGCTATTAGCCATGCTTATTTTTTACAAGGCTTCCCTTCCTCTTTTCCTCTCTGGATCGTGCCGGGAAATCAATCGCCTTTTGTTGGATTCCCAGCCATGTGTGCTTCACAGGAAACGAGCAACGCCCGCAGGGGGCATCGGTTTCGGCCGGATTGTAAGGGGACTAGCGCCCCCTGGGTCCAGCTTACCCTCCCTCCATCCCCCATCACACTCACCCCCTGGCCCAGCCCCATTCCAATTTTGCATCCCCGTAACAGTCCTGAACCCCTCTCCCCCACTGAGTTTTCTAGACGTCCCCGCTGAAGCCTCCGTTTTCTCGTTGTTTGCGGTCGGTGCTAGTCGCCCGACCCGAACAGCTTCTTCGCCCACATGTGTTTTGCCCTGGCATTTACCAATAGTGTGGCAGGGGGCGCCTGGTGTTTTTACATAGGCAAGGCTTTTTTGCGACTAAGCGCGTCGACCCGTACCCTGGATTGAAGGGGTCCTGGGGGTGAGCACCTACCGCGCGCGCTCAGTCGCGTCGCGTGCAACACTCCTCTTTGGCCTGGATTTCCGGAAGGGCGGGGGACATCTCAGTGAGGCGCCGCACTGAGAAGCTTTCTGTGGGATGCGCCGGGGCTGTGGTATTGGCTGTCTTGCTGCTGAGGAGGGTGCGTGCACTCGTCCGGCGGCGCGTTTGACGCTTTACGTGCCCCTGTGGTGGTGTCTCGGCTTAAGGCGTCAAGGGAGGAGGCGGCGCCCAAACGGAGGGGGTGGTGAGTCTCTCTCTCCCCTCTGGGAGGGCGTCGTCAAGCCCGTACAGCCCACTCCCCAGCCCTAGGCCTTGTAGCGGCGCCGTTGCGGAGCGTCGGCTGGGAGTGGGCAGAGACCAATTGCTAAATATGGATACCTCCACCTTAACCCCCCAACCCACGGCTTCGGCCACCCCTCGCCCATCGGCTTCGGCCGATGACGAACTGTCTTTCGTCTGTGGTGAAGACCACCCTGCCAGCGACTGGCTCCGCTCCGCTCTGGAGCGAACACCGGTTTCTGTGTCCCCGTTTGGAAGTGGCGAGCAGCCGCCTCTGCCCACCCTACTGTGTTCTGATATTTTTCTTGTGGAGAGCAAGAAAAATGTCCTCACTTTCGCCATTCCAACGCAAAACGAAGGCATTGACCGCTTCGGAAGTTGTTCGTTGCGAAAAACTCAGAGACGGTGGCATTGAGTTGAGTTCGTGAGAGGAGAAGGAGCAAAGCGGAGCCCTGACAGCAAACCATTCATTTATACGGTAAAGGACGGTCAAAACAAGCGTATGGTCAAACTTCCTATCACTGTTTCGGCACATCGGACAAAGAACTCCAGTAGAGGCGTGATTTTTTGCTATGATCTCGAGGATGTGAGTGATGAGGATATCACAGAGGGGCTCTCAGATTTCGGAGTGGAGTCGGCACGTCGGATCCGGTCCAGGAAGGCCGGCGTTTTAGTTCCAACCCACAACATCATCCTCACTTTTAACCAGATAGAACTGCCCCGGGAAGTCGCTGTAGGCTATGTTAGAGTGAAAGTTCGCCCGTACATCCCCAGTCCAATGAGATGCTTCCGGTGTCTGAGGTTCGGCCACACACGTGACCACTGCAGAAACCGGCCAGCGTCTGTGCGAACTGCGCTGCAAGTGGCCATACCAGTGAGGACTGTGCAGCTGAAATAAAGAAGTGCGTCAACTGTGATGCGAACCAAGTACCGCACAGTGCTTTCGACCCGTCCTGCCCTTCTTTCCAAAAGGAGAAGGAAATCCTGGCCATCAAGACCACGGAGCGGGTGACTTTCAGGGAAGCGCGTGACCGGTTCACCGCCACCCACCCCAAGCGTTCGTACGCCAGTGTNGGAGGCGCTGCGCCGGGGAGAGGAGGATAGGCGCGCCCGTCTGGTGGAGAAGGCGAAGGAGGCCAGGCCCTCACCGGGGGCGGACGCCGCGTCGGCTCCGCCAGCCGCGCGTGCACCCGCGCGCCCCGAGGTGCCACCAGCGGGGGATCTTCCGCCCATGGGCCCTCCTCCCCTCCCCCTCAGCTGCGGCCACCGCTGCCGCCGCCTGGTGCGGCGTCAGTTCCGGCCGCAGTACCGCCGTGACCCCGCCTCTGCGCAAAGCAGTGGCGCCTTTCACACGCTGGAGCGTCCCGCAAGCGTGTCCTGCGGGGCTCGCCAACGAGTACAGCCTCGCACCCGCCAGCTTTTCAGCCGGCTCACCGAGGTCGGTCAGCCGGCTGATGGCAGGCTGTCGGCGAGAGAATGGCCGGATCCAGTTCGGGGAGAAATCCTTTCCTGGTGCTGCTGATATTTCTAGCCATTTCTAGTCTCTTTCTAAGTTTCCTTTGAAACTTTTTTCACCACCCTTTTGGTTTTTAACGTCTGTGGACTTTTTACTGTCCTCTTGATACGTTTACTGTTCTCTTGAACATTTTAAACAGCCTATGTTTTAGCACCCTTTTACCATGCTGCTCTTAATAACCATCCATCATGACTTCCATTTTACAATGGAATTATAGAGGGTTGCGGACCAGTATCCAGGATTTACAGGCTGTTCTGAGACAGCAGTCCCCTTTTGCCGTCTGTTTGCAGGAGACAAAGCTTTTACCAGGCGCACATTGCTCCATCAAGGGATATTCGTTTTCCAGACAAGACGTCTCAGCGGGTCTGTAGCGCATGGCGGAGTACTCGTTGCCGTACATTCGGGGTATCCTTTCGACAGCTGGTCCTCGCACCACACTGCAAGCAGTTGCTGCCCGTGTGTTACAATCATCGTTGTTTTACCATTTGTTCTGTCTACTGCCTCCTGGTATCGTTTTCCACGGCTTGAGCTGAGTCAGCTTGGTAGCTGAGCTTTCTTCGCCGTTTTTACTCCTAGGAGATTTTAACGCTCATCACACGCTGTGGGGCTGTCGAGGCATCGACACCCGTGGTCGCGTTTTAGAGCGTTTTATTCATGAATAGTTTTTATCCTTCCTTAACACAGGCACCCGCACGCATTTTACCATGCCTTCCGGGGCAACCTCAGCATTGGACCTGAGCCTTGCGAGTCATCAGTTCATGCCACTTTTTACATGGTGTGTGGCTGAGGACCCAATGGTGAGCGACCACTTCCCAGTGTGGCTGAAGTGTCAGGACACATCGTCTCTTGGTGCTCGACCTCAACGTTGGAACCTGCGTAGAGCCGACTGGTGTAGTTTGAGGCGGGTTTGATGAGCTTCTCCAATGACTCCGCAAACCATACCAACCGCCTTCTGTCAAAGGATTCAACGAGCTTTAGTCTGGATGTTGCTCTATAGGTCGATTCTCCAGTTTTTTTTCTAAACGCGCCACCCAAGAGCAGGTTCACCAGGAGTGCCCCCTCCCGCTATCCCAGCGATCCACAAAACCATACGTTAACACCAGAGAACATAAAAGAGAAAGTCGCGGCACTCCCAGCTAAGAAATGGAAACAAACTCTGTTTTGTTTCCATTTCTTCTTCCAAAAAAAAACAACAACAAAAAAAAAAACGTGCCTTTTTCCATGACTGAGTTGAGGTCGGCTGTCACTGGGCTTCGGTGCGTGTCTGAGGGTCCCGATAAGGTTCACAACGACATGCTTAAACATCTTCCCAGCCCTGTTCTCCAGGTACTCTTGGCTATCTTTAACCGCCTTTGGGAGAGAGGCGAGTTTCCTGCTGCCTGGCGAGAAGCTGTGGTGGTGCCTGTGTCAAAACCTGGGAAAGACGGAAACGATCCTTTACACTATCGGCCAATCTCCTTGACATCTTCTTTATGCAAGCTGATGGAGATGTTTTTAAATGTCCGTCTGTCGTGGTTTCTCGAGAGTAAGGACATTTTAACTCCGGCTCAGTGTGGTTTCCGGAGGAATCGTAGTACTATTGACCATCCTGTACACCTCTGCACTCTTCGAAGCCGCCGAACCGGAGAGCGTTGCAGGGATCACCAGAAGAAGAAGGCAGCCGGCCACCGCCTGTCGGGAATTACGCACAGTGATACATGTAGAATGGTCACTGATGACGCACAGTGACACGTGTGTCACTGTGTACGTGTACGTGTGTACGTGTTGTCCAACACGTGTACGTGTTGGACGGTTCTGATTACGCTACAGTGAGACAACATGAAGACGGTTCTGATGACGCACAGTGGACACATGATGGACGGTTTCTGATGACGCACAGGTGAGACACATGAAGGACGGTTTGATGACGCACAGTGAGACACGCTGTTGACGGTTCTGATGACGCAAAAGTTCTAGACACATGTATGGACGGTACTGACTGACGCACAATGAGACAGCATGTAGGGCGGTTACGTGGTGACGCACAGTGAGACTAGCATAAGGACGGTTTTCTGATGACGCACAGTGGAGAACATGCAGGGACGGTTATGATGCGCGCAGTGAGACACATGAAGGGACGGTTTTCTTGATGACGACAGTGAGAACTGGCATGACGGTTACTGGATGACGCACAGTGAGACACATGAAGGAACGGTATTTTTATGATGAGCACAGTGAGACACGTGTTGGACTGTTACGATGACGCACAGTGGAGACACATGAAGGACGGTTTATGATGATCGCACAGTGGAGACACATGTGGCGGTCAGATGAGCAACAATGAGACACGTGTTGGACGGTTTTCTGATGACGCACAAGTGCAGACACTGATGGACGGTTATGATGACGCACAGTGAGACATATGTAGACGGTTTACTGATGACCAAAGTCAGTACACATGTAGGAGGTACTGATGACGCACAAGACAACATTGTAGGCGGTTTACTGGTGACGCAAGTCAAAGACACAGTAGGACGGTTACTGATGAGCACAGTGATATAAATGAAGGACGGTTACTGATGACGCACAGTGAGACACATGAAGGACGGTTTCTGATGACGCACAGTAAATAAGTGAGACACATGTAAGACGGTCACTGGTTAGGCACAGTGCACAGCGAACCAGTTTAGTGACGTAACCGCCGGAACGTCACGCACCAGCGGAATGTTGAAAGAAAGCAGTGATAATTAGTTTTAAAATATTATTATGAAACGTCTAATCAATAGTTGAGTCAATTTCATAAAGCAATAAAATGTCAAATAAATCAAAATTGAATCCATCGGCCAATTCCATTAGGAACTAAGACGAGGAAACGATAATGGACAAAACACGTATTTCTGGAAACGTTATCGATACATTGGGTGCAAGTTGGACCAAAGAGTAACAGAGACAGAAGGGTCAAGGCATGCCTACATCCCTAAAATAACGCGCAGTTGGTTCAAACGAGCGAGAATCGTTAGAAATGGATACAATCTGACTGGCTCTGTTATGCTGTGAGGGACGGCCTACGGCGTCCCTTTTGCATCGCTAGATTATATTACCACTTTTAAACGTTACGGTAAAGTTCTAACGTGTACAGACTGTCAGACTACATACCAATTTTGAAGGTGAGCGTGGCCCGCATTCTTAGTTCAGTTTCTTGGTGAAAATAATCACATTTTTTTCTGAAGATTTCGCTCAGATTATAAATAAGCATAAGGAGAGGAAATGTGCATCGTGGGTGGAATGATACGGAGTACGCTTACTGCCTTGCAGTAAAACGGCTTTGAGAAATTATCGCAAAATCTTATATCTTCTTAGACGATGATAAATGCGTGATTTATTCAACGATGAAGTGTACATTGTACGCACAAACATACACTTTTTACGTGGCTTTCAATAGCGAGCTGTTTTTCGTATATGGGGCTCAGTCACATTCTTCTCACGCAAGAGCATGTGCCCTAGCCAGCAAATTACCATGCGCTAGCGCTGCCGTTTACTTACCAGATACGTGGAGCTCATGTTGATTTCCTGTTCACCACCAGTAGTCAATTTTCGTATTACTACTGCCTGTTGAGCCGCCGAGCGCATACTACTTATAACTTCAGCTATGCGAGACCAGTGGCTGCAGCCCGACCTCGTGCACAAAAACCAGGCCCCATGTCTGGAGCCCTGCGTTGGCTCAGTGGAAAAAGCGGCTACTGTTACGGTAACCGGTGACTTTTTGTAGTCATCAGAGAGGTGCTTGGTAGAAAGTTGATATTTTCCGCCGGTGTTGAAATGAAAAGCGAGTTGATTTGAATTGCAGAAAGTCAAGATAAAAACTACTTGTTCGAATCGGCTGAAGTGACAGCATGAGACAAAAAACGTAATTACAGATGGATATAGGTGGAACTAGAGGAAGAGCCGCACGCCAGATCAGTGCAAAGTAGCCCGATACATGTANACCTTGATCTTTATCTTGACCCTGACCCTGACCTAACCCGGGCCGTGGGGACACGTATTTCCCCACCCACGTCTACAGCATTACGATAACTACGATTGCACGGAGAATATACGGTAGTTTCGGCGATATATTCGGCGCCTGTTTGACGTACTGTGCCGTCATGGTCTGTGAATGTGTGAGGCAACCCATCGACATGCCACAGCGGCAATGGGGCGTGCGCGGTAGCTGGGTGGATGTTTGGGTGCGTCAGCAAGGTACGAGTATGAGGCTCGCGTGTCGTTATGATGGTCTGCCACAGTCCCGGGCAGTGTCGAGTCTGAGGCAGGCACGAGAAAACTCCCCGGGAGCCAGCCGTGCCAGCCGTGCCAAACGACAGGGCAGTTATGTGTGGCATCCCGGCCGGAGAGTGGATTATGCCAGGAATGCGGGGAGGAGTGGTGTCAGGATTGACTGCGTGTCGCTCTCAGCAGATGACTGGGGACTGAGTCACCGGTGATGGCTGAAGTCAACCAGTGCTCTATATATATATTTTTTATTTAGACATACAACGGTATCCACAATGCATACGGTGGCTTTTCATGTCGAGGTGATGATGCAAAAAAAAAATGGCCAGGAAACGGATAAGGATCAGGATGGTTGAGTAGGTATAGGATATAGGACTGATAGTGCAGATGCTGCCCAATGGCGCTGCGCACATCTGCAGTCTGTTGAAGGATAAGTAGGTACGAGTATAATGCTGGAGTCTTAAAACAAAAACGCAACAACAAAAACAATGGAGATGAGGCAGTGGCGAGCTGCTGCCCGTCCACTACGTCATGGTGACGCCCGTGGCCGAAAAAGGTGCTCTATGTTAAGTGCAGTTTGTGTTGAAGGGCTATTGGTGGTCTGGTGGAAGATGGCGCTGCATGTGTACTGTGTAGTAAGTGTATATATTGATATGGCTCTAAAATAAGGTAATGGGCGCCAAGTTACCGGAAGCAGTCGGTGCACCCTGAATCCCCAATCATCATCATAAAATAAGGTAAACGGAATTGAGGATTGTACATTTTTATTCAATTCTTACTGCAGTGCGTCAGCAAAATAAGGCCTACATGCATGTTTTGAATGCAAATGTGTGACAGAAAGTTCTTAAATATGGACGTATTTAGTATTCTTGTATGTGGGTCTTCCAATACGTTCGCGGTATTAATCATTTACTTGAATCTTCAGCATTTCTCCGTCCCTTGTTTACGGAAACCAGACACCCTTATCTTAACCCACTGCCGGAATATTAAGTAGTGGAAAGGATCTTTCAAGAATAACTTAAGCGCCGTAATACTGATTGCATGCGAACGAAATGACTGAAACGTTTCCACCATATTCTCCTAACTTGTCCCTATTCGATTTCCTAGAGATTCAAGCAAGCAGCCAAACTCTCAGGGGTCGCCTGTTTGCAAACGGATGAGGGGTAACCGAAGCATATAAATTGCCTCTTTGCGCTTAACTGATATTGGAGTCACATGCGGGATCAAAGTTCCCGTGACAGGATTATAAAGGATGTGATGAACCGTTACAAGGGGGTAATATACCGCGTCGCTTAAACTGTTTTAGTTTAATTTTATTGTATACCGATACCCAAGCATTAGAGTCGACTCATATATCACACTTGTGTCGACACTGTGCCGTGCTGTGCTGTGTGCTGTGCTGTGCTGTGCCGTGCTGTGCTGTGCTGTGCCGTGCTGTGCCCAGTGATGTGATGCCTCGCACGTCTCTCAGCCTCGCTGTGACGTCCTATGTGGGTGTTGCGCGCTGTGTGACGATTATACCGTCATATAATGACGTGACGTTGTCCGTGGCCCCGCATTCAGACGTGCTGCTGTGATGTGCTGCGCCGGCACGGGTACACAGTAACTGCACCACATCTGCTGCGTCCCTCCCGCAGACGTGCTGTGCCACCATCTGCCGTCAGAAGGAGACACGCAGCTGATATTCTCTCCTCTCAGGCGGCTTCTGTAGACACTGCTGTGCTGTGCTGTATGTGCTGTGCTGTGGTCAGACGTTATGGACACAGTACCCTGACACATTCTGTGCCCCGCAGACGTGCTGCGCCAACATCCGCCGTCAGAAGGAGACGGAGCTGGAGATCCTCTCTGGAAACATCCGACGCTGGGAGGGCGAACAGATGACCAGTCTAGGTATGTATGTGTCAGAAACACAGCTCCATTAGTCAGCCTTTGTCGAGACAAACCCACACGATACATTGGCAGCGTCGTCAAACATCATCTCCGGCCTCACGCGACCACGCCGCCCTCCCAGACGATCCATTTGAAAGCCTTTCCACGAAGCGTCCTTTACTGGATAATATCTGCCGCAGCGGGGCGTCATTGTGAGCCTGACTCGAATGTTAAAGGCGGAACACGGCCCAGCCAACTATGGCTCAGCGTCAACCTTTGAACATGCTGCATGTACTTCTGACGCATCCACATGCCCGTCATGTGAATCGTAGCTCATGCATTATGTGCCAGTAATGACTTGATGACCTTTACGCGGTGGCAAAGTTTGTCGGGTGCGCCCTCAGTGTGACAGCTGCTGCGGTATCTGCGTCGGACAGGCAGCTTCCGCCATGCATTTTCATAGGCTCAGCAGAGCGTGCCGGGACTTGAGATTAATCCAGTCGTGTTTAACTTGGTCGGGCCTGGGGATTTATCCAGTCGTGTTTGACAAGGTCGGGACTGGAGATTTATCCAGTCGTGTTTAACTGGGTCGGGACTGGAGACTTATCCAGTCGTGTTTAACTGGGTTCGGTGAGATGGCCAAGCTCACCATATGGCACCGAGCTGTGGTGGGCGGCGCCTGCCAGTATATGCAGATGATCGTGGCTCTCAGGGCAGAGCGTTCTTGCGCTTACGGTAATGACTCAGAGATCCGAGTCACAAGCAGACAAAGTGGCAAGGAACACGTTTTTTTTAAAATGTCTGAAATGTTTTGTATGGAATGGCTTCGCGAGGTCAGGACCCACGTTAAGCAGAGCTTGTTGCGCAGGTCCCTGACCTAACCACCCGATGGCCGCAATTCCTGTTGGCCGGCCAGCAATAAGCGACGGAAGTTGTACGTGGGCCCGACATAACCTGGACCGGGGTCCGCCCCGCTCACTGACGTCACTGACCTGCATGCCGAAAACCGCTGCACTGGCCGCAATGAGATACCGTTTTACACATTGGCTTCCGTCTTGCGCAGTTCCGGTGGCATTGCATGTTTTTAGCCTGTCTTCTTCTTCTCCACAGCTGCCTTCCTCAACTGCGTCTGCCTTCAACTCTTCTGCATGTTTTCTTATGTATCCTCGTTTCACTGCTATTCCTCTCTTCGTAATTTATCTACTTGTATTCGACTTGAATTCAAAACATTAGACAACTCACTTATGCGTGATATGGGTCATTTCAGCGTTATTTTACGGCCTCTATTTTCCGGTCACCGCATCACGGCCATTAACTGCGTGCGTGCCACGGCTAACGCCCGACGATGGTTCGCAGCGACGCTGCCAGACTCCCCTCCCCTGCTCTCGAGTTAGTGTCAGCTCCCTATCGACCCCGCCCCTCCGCTCTCCCTTCTCCCTCGCTGCCCTCTCCTCTCTCCCCTGTGAGGTCTGATCCTGAGGGGTGACGCAGCCAGCCGATCGCTTCACTCTCAGCGGGGGCGGCAGTGGCGGCTGTGGCGGCGGCCGGTAACATCCCGGCTGGCCGCACGTTATACCACTCAGCCGTCTGATGGCCGGCGATAGTCGGCAGCCGACCCAGCCGACCCAGCCGACTCTGCCGACCTGACCGGGCCGTGCGGGGTGGCGGGAAGGTGATCACCGACCTGACCGGGCAGGTCATCACCGACCTGACCGGGACCGGGCAGGTCATCACCAATCTGACCGGGACCGGGCAGGTCATCACCGACCTGACCGGGACCGGGACGGAGTGGCGGGCACTTTATCACCGACCTGACCGGGACCGGGCAGAGTGGCGGGCACTTTATCACCGACCTGACCGGGACCGGGCAGAGTGGCGGGTAAACTCATCATCGGAGCCGAGCAGAGAGTGGCGACTAAAGGTCACGGGTCTCTGTCTAGTGTCTACCCCCGGCCGGTGGGGGCAGCACTCTGCTGGCGTATGAAGTGCCCTGTTCTGGACAGCAGCAGGGCACTCCACCTCAGGGACTCCAGGGTTTCGACCGTCTACCCATTTCGCCGCCGTGGTGGGGGCCGGACCTGCTGTGTCTCTCGATATATCTCTGAGCTGTCCATACGTCTGTCTCCCCCTGTCGATATAATGTATCGTGTTTTTATGTTCACACCGCTTCTCACCTTATTTTCCAGTCCAACATTGTGCGTAATATTTAATTTTCGCTGTTCTATCTGCTTCCATTTCTTCTGTCTTCATTCTCTCGGTGCTTCGGAAGATTATCATAGATCCGTCTTTTATCATCATTCAAGTCTCGGGGCTGTAGTATCACCTATGCCTTTCCTCTGTCTTATCTAAGCGTCTCTCTTCATAATCCAGTGGCCAGCACCTAACGCCCTTTAATATCGTATATTTTGTTTAGTTTATTTCGCCATTTGCTTTCTAATTAACTCGCACGTTCTCAGTTTGTGACCTACAGCCTCAGCACTCGTTATGACGTGCTAGTTGATGTTGATTAAGCTAGGGAACGGAAATAACACCTCGTCGAAAATCCCTGAGCAGTTTCCAACTGGTTTCCAACTGCTGCCGCCGTTCATATCGACACACTTCTCGAAATAGCGACGCCGCTGCTCTCTAAACAACTTATCCCTCGAAATCCCTCTTCTCTCTGAAATCCGCTCAGCCGTGCCAATCACGTTGGTATCTTTCGGGCGCCGCGCCGCGGGAGCCTTACAATCTGATCCTGCCGCCGGCGCTCCTCGTGACCTTTTGTTGGGAGCGAGTGACCCCGGTCTCCGGAGCGAATGAAATCCCGGCTGTCGAGGCAGTCTGGCCGTTCATCAGACGTGTCAGAGGGCACGGAGGCCTCATCTGTCGTGTCCGGAGGTCGCCAGGTGCAGGGACTTAATCTAACGCCGGGCGACTGGCGACGCTCCACTCACGACGCCCGACGCTCGACCCTCAAATCTCAAAGCTCGACGTTTTGAGCGAACTGGCTGTCATCCCTCCTCTTCAGTCATCTTCTCTCATTCTCTTGTCATCCGTTTTAGCTTTGTTTCTGACGGACACAGCGGAGAGAAGAGACAGGCGCGCGCCAGCCGGGTGACGGATGGCTCTGACCGTGACCGGCGCTGGCTCTCCGCGGCCTGTGTTCTCTGCGGCCTGTGTTCTCTGCGGCCTGTGTTCTCTGCGGCCTGTGTTCTCTGCGGCCTGTCTGTACGGATTGTCTCCGTGGGCGGGCGGCAGTGTCAGCGGCGTCTCCTCTGTCTCTCTGTCCGCGGCCGCCGCCGATCGTCACGCCGCTGTCGGACGGGCCGTGACGGGACGGCCGGCCCATTGCGGGACGGCCGGACCGTCACCACCGCTGCCGCCGCCGCCGCTGCTCGCGCGCATTGCGGCCGCTCTCCTTCGGCGCCGCCGCGGCTGTCGCAGCTCTCCCACCCGCCGCCCGGCTGTCGCGTGATAATCCACCCGCCGCCCGCGGCTTGTCGCAGCTCTCCGTCTGCCGCCGTTGGAGGAGGAGGAGGAGGTGCCTGGTGAAGGTCAGCCAGCTGCGGGCGATGTGTGGCGGCTGGCAGTGGCGGCCGGGCCCGCCTGTACTGTGTCCTGGGGTGGCACCGGAGTGGCGCCAGCCACCGCCAGCCAGCGCCAGCGCCGTGTCAGCCAGCCGGAAACATCGACTCCGGGCAGGAAACGCCCGGCCGACGCGGCCCTGGTCCGACCTTTACCGCAGTACAGCAGAATATACGCCCCGGCGGCCCGTCTGTTCGGCTCCGAGCTATGACGTCACGCCGTTTTGGCTTCGTTATCGTATCAGGACCTTCCCTTGGCTCGTGCCCCACCGGATCTGGTCATGCCATTGGCGTTATGTATGGCTTTGGTACGGACTACGGAGAGCAGTCCTGTGTATTGCGATAAAAAGAGACGGCGATTAACATTGATGCTGCTATCTCAGTTGGCATCGGATTTATGGAGGAATAGAGTTTTATGTCGGGTCCTGGTAGAGAGACTTGTGCCTTACTGTCTCATACCGGTTTGCCAGGGGAACTAGGTCATCAATCCGACATGCATGAAAATGGCTTCGTTTTTCTCTTCTTCAAATAGTTCAGTAAAAACAATCACGAGAGCTGCAAATTATATTTAACTGTGCCCATTCTTCTCTGAAAGTTACTTAACTGTAACTGTAATTGTCCAACTTCCTCGTGTTTTCGACTTCTCCGACAGTGGGGGAGACCGCTGGCATCGATCCCTCCCAGTCCCAGGACGTGCCGAGCCTCGCTGTATCCTGACGCCGGCCCTGCAGCGCGCTGTGCGATGTCCCAGCGTACGATACACACTCTGTCCTCGCTCATCACTCCCCAAACATCTCCTATCTGTGTATGTTCGGCCAACTTATACAGCCAGCTTCTGAGCCCGTCACCACAGGATCTTCCCGGACGGACAGAAACTGCTCGTCTCTGGCTGCCCCCCCCTCCCCCTCGGACCCGGACAGAACAGTTCCTCCCCCGGACTCTGCTTGCCCCCTCCCCACACACACACTCTCTGGCCCCGCCCGCGCCCGTGACGTGTGCAGCCCGAGGGACCCCGCTAAACCACTGGTTCCCGCCGCGCCGCTCCAGGTTTGAGATCTAACACATTAGGAATCTCGGACTTGGCCGATGCGGGGAAGGTAGCACAGGCGACCAGCTACTTAACGTGTCTGTTCGCCGCACCACCCTGGTGTATGCTCGATACGTCTCGCCTGCCGGTATCAAGTCTGCCATCAGCTATATACGAGGTACAAGTGAACAGCACGACACCGGTCTGGAAGAGCAGCAAGGCCTTCACTATGTCCAGGTCAGTAGTGTTGATAGGTGACGCTCATGAGGCAGCGGCACCCACCTGACTGACAGCGGTGTGAAAACAAATGCTGAGAGTTCAGTCGATTTCAACTTCGAAGCGAAGCAGTACTTGGATGGAAAGTTTGCGAGGACCCGCGCTTTGAGATGCCGCCTTGACTGTGTGCCGCGTCGCTGCACACTAGGTTCTTAAAGTACTGACAAACTTGATAAACGTAATCATGCTAGTTCTGCGCCAAATATTAGAAGCAATCATTGGTGTGCGAAATTAAGACGTTGTCCAAGCTAAAAGGATAAAGATAGGCAGTTGTAAATTTGTTCGTAATTTTGCGGTAAAAAAAAAATCCTTTTCAGTGGCGAGTCTCTTCTCGGTAGAGCTGTTGGTTGCTGATAAGCTCGCTCTATTCAAATTTATTAACGGACTTAAAGCCACAAACTGTGATCGCTTGTCGAGAAATGTGGCTCTCGAACCCGGTTTCGTTTAAGCTACTAATATTTTTGGTCTATCATGTCACGCGAGCTTAGAATATTCAAAGCATCGACGATAGAGGTCCCGCTGTACGCCTCATTAGAATGTTATTCGCCTCGCCTCAACGGCTTGACGTTCAACGCAGGACAGATCCCCGGTCTCTATTCGACCGTCGCCGGTTCTGGCTGTCTCGTCCTTTGGCGTCATGTCCTGCAGTCTACGTGGATTCAATCCGTTACAGACTATATTCACTCATCTGTACGACTGGAGAGCTGTTTGTGCCGGTCAGGTGATGGGCAGACGTGTCTCACGCGGCACCTTTTAGGTGATGCTCTGCACTGCGGGTCAGCTGTGACCGTCACCGCTGTCCAGCCGGCGGCGACAGCGGCTGAATCTGACCGTCCGGACCGCCCCGTCCGTCCGTCAATGAGGCGACGCCCCTCCTGTCCGCACACCCTGATTAGTGCTATCTTATGAACGTACCGAGGATATTGATCCGAGCTGCCAGGTGACCTCTGAAATGAACAGAGGTTTTTTTCAAAAGAGGGAGGGAGGGAGAGAGAGAGAGAGAGAGAGAGAGAGAGAGAGAGAGAGAGAGAGAGAGAGAGAGAGAGAAGAGAGAGAGACGCGAAGAGTGAGCGAGAGAGCAGAGAGCGACGAGAGCGAGAGCGAGCAGCGAGAGCGAGAGCGAGAGCGCAGAGCAGAGCGAGAGCGGAGAGCGAGAGCGAGAGCGAGAGCGAGAGCGAGAGCGAGAGCGAGAAGGCCGAAGAGTCGAGAGCCGAGAGCGAGAGCGAGACGAGAGGGCTCGAGAGCAGAGCGAGAGCGAGAGCGAGAGCGAGAGCGAGAGCGAGAGCGAGAGCGAGAGCGAGAGTCGAGAGCGAGAGCGAGAGGCACAGAGAGCGAGAGCGAGAGCGGAGCGAGAGGGAGAGCCGGAGAGCGACGACGAGAGCGAGAGCCGAGAGCGAGAGCGAGGCCGAGAGCGAGACGAGAGTCGATGAGCGAGAGCTCGGAGAAGCGAGAGCGAGAGCGAAGAGCAGAGCGAGACGACGAGCGCGAAGAGCGGAGAAGCGAGACTGCCGGTGTGGGCTGCGTGAAAATAAATTCTGAAGCGCGATCTTTATCACACTACACTTTATCAAGCGGCTCGGAACTCGACCCGACCGTTAACGTTCTTAGAAGCATAAATCTTGGAACCTGGCACCAATGACAAAGCGGTGCTTGCGCCATCTGATAGCCCCATTCAATCAATTATATTATTTACATGTTTCGTCCCATGTGAGGGGTCAGCATGGCGCGTGACACGTGCCGCGTCAGGGGTGTCAGAAAACGTTATCCTGCTATCTGGAACGATTCATCTGAAATTGGATTTGGTGTGTGGTTTGAGACCACAACACTGTGTAGCTAAGCAGAGTGATGGCAACAAGTCGAATTAGGCAAATCATATCAAACAAATATTTTTCAGCGCAAAAAGGTAAAGGTAAATGGAGTTAAGATGACAGCTGCAGACCAATTTCCTTGCTATCGGGTTTCTACGGGCTCGCTGCGTCCTTTCACCGAATAAGGCGTCTTACTGTTGATACCGTTATTCGTACGATGTGGTCCTGTCTGATGCAGGTGGCTGGAGACAAGTTCTCTTCACAGGGGAAGCTGCCTCTGTCGGGTATCAACGTCACAAAACTGGAGGACTCGGCCGACCACAAGAACGCCTTCGAGATTGCAGGTAGGTAGACGCCAAGGCAATGCTTTTTTTACAAAGGATTCGCAATATTTTGGAATGCTTTGGCTTCTCCGCCAAAGTATGTGAATGTCGTTTCGAATTTTCTTGCGTGGTCGACGATACTGTTTCAGAGGAACTGTCTGAAGTATGTATTGAGTTTCCATGAACACATACTTTCAATCTAGGTATTTATTGGGTCTGTTCAATCAGTTATGTTCTATGCCGAATTTAACTCTGTAGCCTGTCACTTACCATTACATTGTACTTCCCTCCCCCCTCCCGTTGAGCCGTGAGCTTGGGTCACCGTATGTTCCTATGTCGCAGCTATGTGTGTTTCTGTGTCGCAGCTGTTTATCTGCGCTGCCGGCAGGGCCGATGATCGAGCGCATCGTGGCCGAGTGTCAGACCCGGGACGAACAGCACACCTGGGTGTTGGAGCTGCTCGGTCAGATCCAGGCGGCGCGCCAGTCGGCGTTCCTGCCTTGCCTGCCGCAGCCGATCCCGCACACGAACGTGAGTTTCCTGCGCCACACGCCCGGCTCGGCGCAGTACGAGGCCGGCGTGCGCGCGTTCGTGGCGGCCGTGGGGCCGGCCAGCCGCCTGCAGCTGCATCAGCCGGTGCTGGAGTACGTGACGGTGCCGTACGTCCGACTGACGGCGCACATCGGCGAGCTGCTGCGGCGCCGCGTGCTCACCGCTGGCCGCCTGAAGCGGCTGCTGTACGGCGCGCGCAGCAGCGGCTCCGAGTCAGCCGGCACCGGCCGCCGGCGCGGCTCCTCCGTCACCTGCCGCCGGCTCTCGGCAGTGCACGTGCGACGCAAGGTGTTCCGGAAGCGGCGTGGCCGGCGCGGCGTCTCCGTGTCGTCGGCGTCCTCCAGCGACACGCTGTCAGCGGGCGCCGGCAGTGACCAGCTCCGCTCGCTGAAGCGCTGGGTGCTCGAGGGCGAGAAGTCGTTCGAGCGAGATCGCAGCGAGCCGTCCCCGCCGCCGTCGCGGCGCGGTACCTTTCGAGTGGCCGAGTCGGCGGCGCGCTCTGACAGCAACCCGTACGGATGGATCCGCTACTTCGACAGCAGCCTGACGACGGCGGCGACGGACGAGAGCGGCACGAGCGAGCCGGACGGCGGCGGTACCGGCTGGCTCTCTCTGGACCAACTGTCGGCAGTGGGTGACCGGCCGGCGCCGGGCCGCCTGCGCCGCCTCCACTGGGGGCCGCGGCTCAGCTGGGACGCTCCCGAGCGGACACGGTCGCTCTGTGAGCTGCCGGGCGGCGCCGGGCCCCTGCACGCCGCCGTCTGGGCCGACTCGCAGAGCCTGCCGTGTGTCGCCGGCGTGTCCGGAGCCTCGACACTCAGTGTGCCCGCCCAGGCGATCCCGCTGCCGGATGAGATCTGGCTGGGCATTCCGTGTGGGGACTCTCAGGAGTCGCAGGAGCATGAGTTGAGACATTACTACCCGGGCGGCGGCGGCGGCGGTGGCAGTGCGGAGTCGTCGCCGGCGCGGGCAGCTGGTGGAGGCAGAGCGCGATCGAGACCACCCCGGCTGGCCCGCTGTGACCCAGTGCGGGCCGACTGTGAGATACCGCAGGCGGCCCGGGAGTTTGACCTGCCCGGTAACCGGTGGACGGGCTGCTCCGCCGCCGGGTCAGCCTGGTCGTCGAGCGAGCAGCGGTCAGCGGCGGCCAGTCGCGCGTCTTCAGCTGGCAGCCGCAGTCACCAATCGTCCGTCCCGAGTCAGCGGTCAGGATCGGAGCGGTGCTCCTCGGCCGGCAGCAGACAGCGCACAGCTGCCGGCGGCGAGCTGGCAGCCGCCAGGAGAAAACAGTTCTCCGCACGCAGTGGGAGGAGTGGTAGCTCGGTCACAAGCGGTCGCCAACACGATGTGATCAGTGAAACGGTCACCGAGAGGAATTCCTCCTCTGCTGAGAGCCAGGCTTCGAGCAATGGGAGCAAGGCGTCCGCAAACGGCCCTCGGAAATGCCCCGAAATGGACCACAAATCCGCCTCAGGAAGCGCGAAGCACTCGAACGCATCTCCGAAGCACTTAAATGCAAGCCAATCGTCCACGAACGGAAATCAAAAACTCTCCGATGAGGACCAGAAGCTCGCAAGCAAAACTAAAAGTTCTTCGAATGGCGCCGAGCATTCAGCCAGTCGTTGTGAGAAGTCGGCCGTTACCGGACATCCCGCGGTACCAGTGAGTGTGGCTCGGCACCCTCGCCCCCGCTCCTCCCCGCCACAGTCTGCCCCGTTCGTCAACCACTACGTCCACACGGTGGCGGTGCTGAGCGAGCCTCCCTCTGTCGCCGCTGCTGCTGCTGCCCTGCCTCCGCGACCCACTGCCAAGTGCACCTGTGACGTTCAGAGCTCCAACTCTGCTGACTCGGGCCTGGCGGACGTGTCGCATCATAACGCGGCCTGTCCGCTGCGTGGCGGCTCCACGCCCCGTCTACGCCGCTCCTCCCGCCTCTCCTACCCGCGGCTGGCGCTGCTCAACGCCTTCTGGGGCGGCTCCCAGGGCAGTCTGCCGACGGCCGCCGGTATACAGGCCGGTGGACTGCAGACCAAAGGAGCTCGCGCGGGCGGGGAGCCGCCGCCGCCGTCCCGGACTGGCTCTACACGCTCACTCCCTGCACGGCGGCCGGGCGCTCCGCGGGACCCTGGTGACGACCCGCCCGCCGGCGGTGCTGGCGGCAGCGGCGGCGGCGGCGGCGGTGGTGGTGGCGGGGGCGGCGGTGGCAGCGGTGGCGGGGATGACGATGACCTGCGGTCGGAGGTGCGGCCCCGGTCAGCCTCAAGCGGCGCCAGTTTCCGCTCACACATGGTCGCCCATTGGTGGATGAAGACGTCTGTGTGTCCGTGGGAGCTGCGCCGCAGCGAGGCAGTCGCCTGCAAACAGTACCTCTCACTCCGTCACTACCGGCCGCGGTTTGCCAGCTCTCCAAGCGCCACCAAGGAGTCACAGACCAGCCTCGCATCGCACAGCAGCAGCAACTACAGCACGCGCGCGTTCCAGAGCTCCGACCCGCCCGCAGACGGCGAGGCCGAGGACCAGTGGGTGACGCTGGCCGACGTCGAGCTGGACGACCATGTGGGCGCGAATGCGGCGTCGCTGCTCCGCCACGGTCGGCAGCAGGCGCTGTGTGGCGTGGCCGCGCGGCCTGCCGCCCCGCTGGCCCGCAGTCACCTGGAGATCGGCCTGCTGAGCGGCCGGCGCCGCGGCAGTCGCGACAGCCGTGGGCGGCTCCCCTCACCGGACCTAGTGGCGCTGTCGATGGGTGCCGAGCTGGGCCGCCGCGGCTCGCGGGACTCCCGCGGCAGTGGCCGGACATCCCGCACCTCCCGTGGCTCCCGGGGCCGCCGAGGCAGGGCAGTGTTCTGTTACGATGCGGCCACCGTACTGGACTCGTGTGCGGCGGCAGCTGTGGAGCGGGCGGCGTCCGATGAGCCTTCTGTCGACGGCGACCGGCACGGGAAGCGATGAGAGGCGCTCCGACAGCGGCGGGGAACGCGAGTCGGACAGCGGTGCGGCACGGGAGGTCGTTTGGTGGTGCGGAGCGTGAGGCTACACGCCTCTCTGGGTGGGGAGAGAAGCTCGTTTGCTGGTGAGCGGGGTTCGTCTAACTCGAGGAGCGCGTCGCCCAGCGAGGAGGTACCGCCACCGCCGCCGATGCCCCGGGCGAGGCGAGCTCGCGTGTTTTGCTACGACGCAGCGACAGTGTTGGCCACGTCCGCTCCCGTGGTGCTGCGGCCGAACCATCGACACATCGCTGGAGCAGCGCTCTTGGAACTAGCCGCCTCCGAGACTCCAGGATTGGCGGAAAGCTGCGCCAGGACTGACCTGCCACCAACCTCTGTCGTGCCAGACGCTGCCGACACTCGGTGGCCAACGCCTCCGGAGTCTGTACACTCGACTGACGAGGTCCGCCCCGACTCTAACCGTGCCGTCTCTCTGTCCCGCCGGAGCGCGTCCGACTCTGCGTCAGACCTGCCTCCGGAGGTGACCGCGTCATCCGGCCAACAGCCGCGACTGGTGAGCTCCGACAGCAGCTCCGAGCTCCCCCCGCCCCCGGCCGACTCGAGCCGGAGCAGCGCGGAGGCCGAGCTGTGGCCGGCAGAGAGACCGATTGGTGCCGCGTTGATCCACCAGCTGAGCTCCGAGGACCGGGAGGCCCGGCGTCAGGCCGTGTACTACCGGTCCGGCTCGGCGGAGTCCTGGCAGCCGTGGCGACCGTGGAGCTCATTCAGCCGCGACTGTCCGCACTGTAATGGGGCTGAAGGTGAGGCGGGCGGCGCCTCCCCCTCCACCGTACCATCGGCGGGCGGGAGAGGTGCTGGCAGCAGTTCTGAAGGAGAGACGGCGAGCGGCAGCTACCCGGGCACTCCACCGGTGAGGAGAGTAGGACGGGAGGTATCGCCCAGTAACGTGACGCTGCCGAGGCGGCGATCAGAGCTGCCATCAGAGGACCAGCGGAGGGAGAGTCCCCGTGTCCAATTGGCGTTACAGACAGATGAGCCGCCCGACTCTGAACCCGCACAGGCTCGTGAGTCGTCTCTGCGGCCAGGCAGCAGCCGAGAGAAGCAGCCAAGTCGAGAGCGTATGACCGACTCCGCATCTGACGCTGAGGGGCGTGGCAGTCGGAGGAAAGGATCACAACACTCTGCACCAAGCAATGTCAAGCACCAGCAGGAGATTCAGTGTGTACACTGTCCTTCCGACGACGAAGCAGTCCGAAGCCGGCCTGACATGCCTTGCTCTGATCGCCAAAGTGCGAATGAACGTCAGTTTATTTCACGGCATTCTCTCACAGTCGGTGAGGGTTCACCTGTCATCACCCACAAGAAAAAGAGCCGTGGCAACTCCCCTCTCTCGTCGTCCGGGAGTGTTCCCGGTGGTCGCCAGCGGCTGGACTCCGGCGCCAGTCCGGTCGGTGGAGGCTCGGAGGCCCTCAGCCGGGGGCCGTCTCCGATCGTGGCGCAGCAGCGGCGCGGCACGACCGCCTTCGTGCCGCGCGAGGACGACTCAGCCTGGCGCGTGTCACCGCAGGGAGACTGGAGCGACTGTCTGACGCCGGGGAGGGACGACGGCTCAGAGTCTGACGCAGGGGAGAAGAGGGGGCCGCGGGGTGACTGGAGCCGCAATGTGACCCCGGGGAGAGAACGAAGCCCTGAGAGGCTGGCTCCGGGTCGGAATCGGCACAGGTGCGGGGGCCGCAGGGGGACAAGAGGCGGAGTCTGACTCCGGGCCGAGACAAGCCGAGGTCAAACGACGGCTCTGGGTCGGACCCGGCGGGGGATCGGATGAACCGCAGCCGAAGTGTAACCCCAGGGAGGGACGGCCCCCAGAAACCGCCGATCGATAGCTCCCGGGTGGGCCTGGGGGAGGAGGAAGAGGATGAGGAGGAGTTCCCGCTGTTCCTGCTGAAACATGGGGAACAGCGCGCTCCGCCGCCTGATCAGCGGAGTACTGAGACGCCAGAGAAGGCGGGATATGCAGACTGTACTCCGACCAAGCCTGGTACGCAGCCTTTGAAACAGGATGGGGTGTTAGAGCGCCCAGATGAAGACGGCGGCACGCTAGATAATCAGATCGCATGTGGAAATGACCAGGAGGAGCTGCTCTCAGATGGTAAGCTTCCACATATGTCCGAAGTGCGTACTGGCCGGCTCTGTGAGCCGAATCCGAACAAACCACCTGCAGGGAAGAAGCCTCAGTGCCCCCAGTCAGTCGAGGAGCAAGAGGAACCTGAGGAATCAAAGGAACCCGGCGTGCCCGAGGAACCTGAGGGACCTGAAGAGTCCGAGGCATCTGCGGAACTCGAGGCTCACGAAGAACCCCAGAAGTCAAAGGAGCCTGAGAAACCCAGTGAGCCTGACGAGCCTCAGCGGTCTGGTGAGCCGTCCGTCGCCCCCAGGCACATATCTCCACGGCTGAGCCGCGACATTCCCTTCATGGATGACAGCGAGGGCGAGCTGCTCATTCCGACACCGGCGCCAGGGCTGACACCGACACCGCAGCTGGAGCGGACCCTGCTCCGGCCGGCGACCCCACCGAAGCCGCTGTCCCCAGTGACTCTGTCCCGGCCGGGCACACCGCCGAGGCATCGGTCCATGATCCCACCGCCGCTGACAATGCCGCCGCGGACCCCGCCGCCCTGCCCGCGGACGCCGGGTTCCTTTCGACACGGCCCGCCGCTGCTATCGCCGCGGACCCCGCCGCCCACTCCGCGGACGCCGGGTTCCGCCGGGGCCGGCCCGTCGCGGACCCCGCCGCCCACTCCGCGGACGCCGAGTTCCGCCGGGGCCGGCCCGCCGCTGCTGTCGTCGTCCCCGCTCTCCATCGACCCGATGGTGTACCGTCGGGCGGCGGCCGGAGCGGTGCGCCAGCCGCGGGTTACTGACGACAGGATGGTGGGCGCCGCGCCGCTGGCACAGCCGGTACACCTGCTGCATGAACGCTGCGTGCCGTATACTATCGCCGAGGACAGTGAGTCGGGCCAGAGCGAGCCGGAGCTGGGTCATCGCACGCCGACTGGCCCGCCGACGCCGGTGGCTTCGCGTCTCGTCCGCCGGCCGCCGCCGGACTCGGCCGCCATCCACCGGCCGCTGACCCGCAAACTCAGCGCTGAGGTGGCCGATGACATTCCGGCAGCGATCGGTGAGGAGGTCGAGCCGGAGGAGCCGCTGGTGGGAGCGGGGCCGACGCGCCGCTACTCGCTGGGCCAGCTGCCACAACTGCCGGCCACGCCCGGCTCCACCGACTACTCGTCCGAGTCTGTCTCGAGCTTCGACGAGCCGGGCGGCGGCCTGCGCGCGCTGACACTGATGGGTCGCTGCTCGGTGGTGTCGCACGACAGCGGCAGCAGCGGCGGCAGCAGCGGTGACGACGACGCCACGCTGGTGGAGGAGACTGCCGCCGCGCAGGTGGCTGCCGGCCGCCGGCTCGAGATGTACACCCGCCGGCTGAGGGATGTGCTGGAGCGGACTGGACTGCGGAGTCCACCGCCGCAGCGGCATAGACCGTCCACCCGCGGCCGCGGTCGACAGGCGGCGGCCGCGGCCGCGGCCCTCCTACCCGTCACACCCATCACCCCGTTCACAGCGGCCTTCTCTCAGATCAGCCCGGTGGTGTCGGCCACACCGGCGCCTGTCGCCCCGGTCAGCCCGCCCAGTCCGCCGCCGCCGCCGCCGCCGCCGGTACCGCGCCGTCCGCCCAGTCTGAGCAGCAGCGGCGGCAGTCGAGCCGGGGAGAGGGTGCGACCAGCCAACGCGGCTACTGGCGGCTGGAAGTTACCACGGTGACGGTGTGCCCGCGCCAGGACACTTGAGGAGGCCGAGGACAGTCGTCGCGTCGAGCCGACCTCAGCACTGAGACTGCACCGTGCCGATCGTGGGCGCTGCGTTTCAGCGGCCGACTCCGCCGGGTCCGTCCGGTCCGTCGGGGCAAAGGGGCAGAGCAGGGCAAGCCGGGCGGCGGCCGCCACCGCTGTCTGCCGCCAGCCGCTCCAGCACGGGCACTGACTCCCGTCCGCCGCAGCTGGAGCAGTGGCGGCCCGCCTCCAGTGGCAGCGAGGACGCCTCAGGGGTGGCCAGCGCAGCGGGACCGCCGCTGCCGCGACCGCGGCCCGCCTTCGCCGGCCTGGGCTCCAGCTCCGACTCTGAGCCACGCCGGCCCAGTCCGCCGCCCAAGCCGGCCAACCTGCGCCGCCGCGCCCGACCGCGCCACCACTGACAGAGGCAAGCCCGGCGCGCCCGCCGCGCCTCGTATGCCGCCTGCCGCCCGTAACGTCGCGCCTCTGCTGCCTGCGCCGCCGTGTGGTGTCCCCCGCCCCCGCCCCGCCCCGCCCCGCCACGCTCTGTCGGTTAGGCAGCAGGCTGTGTAGCGGCGCCTGGCCGGCCGCAGCGCCACAGGACAGACGCTGGGCCGGCCTCCGCTCTGTAGAGAGATGAGTGCTGTGCTGTGTGTGTGAATGCCCTAGTGCAGTGGTTCCCAACCCTTCCGACACAATTACCCCTTTTTAGCAGTCAGAGGAGGTCATTACCCCACCCTTAAAAATGTATACCGATTGGTAAAAATGTGTTGTTTCCCAATGTGTTTGTTGCACCTTTTTACACACCCCTATTGGAGCGTCGCAACTCGCAATAAAAACAAAGACTGAGAGCGCACATGTATTTACTCCCTTTTCTTCACCAATTTATCAATTCTGGGCTTCGTTGCCGACAAGACCACCGTTTGGTTATTTTGTTAGCCGATGGCTGCATCAAAGCTGTCTTCGCGTAGCATTTATGTTTCAACTTCGCAGGCCTTCGTTACCCCTGCAGAATGGCTCCGTTACCCCAAATGGGGTCATGACCCACCGTTTGGGAACCACTGCCCTAGTGAATGGCCGACCGTTTGTTGATGTTTCGGACCTTTGACGTGGCTTTGTTTCGGTTGAGCAGGCCCTCCGTCGATGTTTTACATCTTGAGTAGTGAGCATAGAACGGCTTTTGATTTAGTCTAGTGTTTATGTGTTGACATGTGGGATGTTTTTCCTCCGTTTGCACCCTTTCTAGCCGAGCGATGCTAACATTACTCTACTGTGACTAGTGACTTGTGTGCTTACAAGACTGAAACACCGTTTTCGCGCAGCTGCGCGAACTGGATGCGGATGTGCCTATTTAAATACATGGTTCAATTGGACCAGTTGATTTTTCTTCCCACAATATGCGCATCGTGCAGTGCAACCTTCGTTCAATTATTTGAATAGGTGCCTGCATCTTCCCAGCACATAAAGCTCTTATATTCACGCGTTCAACTGGACTCACTGCTTATGTCACAAAAAGAAAGCTGATAGCCCGAGTGCAGCGTGTTTTTTTAACGCGTTGCTGAAATTAACCACTGTAACGACAATTGACGCAGGACGATTAAATGTAAAATTAAACTCTTTTGCCCCATTTTTGCTGTCTCAATCCAGACCCGCAACTATACTCTATAATGATCGTGCTGCAGCACGGATACGACTTATGTCATCCCAAACTATTAACATTATCTAAATTCTATCAAAGTAAAATATTGACATGGAATGGATCGTCGGCAATAAACGCCATTGTTTATTTGCTACCATGTTGCACAATATTGATGCCAAATGATGTGGCGTCACCCTGGGAGTCGTTTCTCCCTCGTGGGTAAACCTAATAAATTAAAGGAATCTTGCCTGCATCCACTTCGTGCAGCTGTGCGAAGACTGTGTTTCAGCCTTAACAGTGTGCAATCCTTGCCATGTCGTTTACGATAACCGTGTGTCTTCATGTTTGACATGTCAGTGTTAACGTCAGTCAGCCTCACTGGTAGCCTCAAATGATACCGAGCGAACCATCATATTCCTCATCTCAACGTTAACGTAGCCGCACCTGCAGCTTTACGTGATCCTCATTAAAGGAAATAGTTCACCTTCAACATGGGTTTTGAACTCAGATAGCAGTTTTGTAGCCCGTGTTGAAAAAACCCAGACTGCAATTTTTCTGGGCTGAAAGGGCTCTCCAGCCGAATATATTTGACTTTTTGTCGAAGGATTGTGGCTCACACACCTGGGCAGAGGCTATTGTGGCCTACAACTGGGCAGAGGCTATACAGTAATCTTACGCGACTATACCATTCGAATTTGATTGGGCTGAGCCACGTTTGAGTTGCAGAGGAGTACGGCATATAGTTTTTGAATGAATTAAATAATTTACGTCCCTTCTGTCCTGTAATCGGCGAGAATGTATGGCTATTTTTGACATTATGAAAAGAAGTTGTATTTGAAAATATAATAAAATTGTGTTTGAAAAACAATCCAAGGTGAACTATTTCCTTTAAGCACGTCGGCCTTCAGCGTGCGCGTGCGTGACGTGCTTGTCAGAGCTGCGCGCTGGTCATCCCCTGAGAGGAGGAGAATGCCGGCCGACTGACGCCTGATGGCCGGTGCCTGCCGCAGGTGGCGCCACCGCCGCCGCCGCACCACGCGCCCGTCAGCGAGGTGGGAGTGCTGAGCGCGGCCGGCCCCCTGCGGCCGTGGACTGCCGCCTGCCTGCGGCCCTCCCCGCCGCTGCGGCCCTGCCTCGCCCTCGGACGCGAGGACACCAACCGCAAGAGCAGCAGAAACATGGTCTACAAGTACAAGAAGCGAGGTGAGTGCTCTCCAGAGTCACGGCTCCGAGACGCGTACGTTGTTGGGCGGCGGTTTGGAGCAGTGTGTGACGCGGGTTAATGGGGCGGTGGAGCAGTGTGTGGCGGTGGTTAATGGATCGGTGCTGGATTCGACTGGTGATCCCCGCTGGTCCTGGGCCGCTTCCATGGCCACAGTGTCAATGACCGCAGCTGACGCTGTTTGTGGCGTTTGGGACACCATTTGTTTGCTGTCAATTACACACGGAGTCGGTGGCCGGGGGCATTTAGCGGCTGCTGTGGTGACGAGCGAGAGGGATTCGTTTGGTGTTCAGTGAGAGAGATTCGTTTGTTGTTCAGTGAGAGAGATTCGTTTGTTGTTCAGTGAGAGAGATTCGTTTGTTCTTCAGTGAGAGTGATTCGTTTGTTGTTCAGTGAGAGAGATTCGTTTGTTGTTCAGTGAGAGGGATTTGTTTGGTGTTCAGTGAGAGAGATTCGTTTGTTGTTCAGTGAGAGAGATTCGTTTGTTGTTCAGTGAGAGAGATTCGTTTGTTGTTCAGTGAGAGAGATTCGTTTGGTGTTCAGTGAGAGAGATTCGTTTGGTGTTCAGTGAGAGAGATTCGTTTGGTGTTCGCTGCCAGGTGACGACCGTTCGTACGAGGATGACGCTCTAATCTGCGTGTGATCGAGGCTTTACTGGCACCAGCTCGCAGCACGACACACCGTCAACTCAGTAAGCTCCACTCCCAGACAGCTGCCAAATACTGTAAGCCTATGGTCCTAGCAGCTTACCGCCCCGACATCTATTCTATATTCTATATGTGGCATTTGCATAGGAAGCAATATATGGCAAAGCTACTCTATATAGATGATTTACATTGTCAACCATAACTACTTATATCTTTGAAAACGATAGTATAATAATACAATGTATTAATAATCTTAACAACGAAGACGAGTTTAGTTTGTTCTTCAAGGGTTTGGTGGAATTTTCTTTTTTAGCATGTCATAGAACCTTCCCGTTTAGCTCGATGCGTGACGTTCGACTCCTCCCTCCGCTGACCGTGTCTGTGACGTTCGGCTCCTCCCTCCGCTGACCGTGTCTGTGACCGTGTCTGTGACGTTGCTCCTGCCCTCCGCTGACCTTTTTGTCTGTGACGTTCGGGCTCCTCCTCCGCTGACCGTGTCTGTGGAAGTTTTCGGCTCCTCCCTCCCCTGACGTCACCGGGCCGCTTTCGCGGGTGCAGGGGGGGTTTTTTATTTTTTTTTTTTTTTCGGCCTTTTTTTCTGGGGTTTTTTTTTTTTGGGGGGGGGGGGGAACCCCCGGGGGGGGTTTTTTATAGGCCCAGCCCCCGCCAACATGCCCGGGGGCTCTCCCTCCGCTGACAGTGTCTGTAGTTCCGGCTCCTCCCTCGCTGACCGTGTCTGTGACGTTCGGCTCCTCCTCCGCGACCGTGTCTTGTGACGTTCGGACTTCCTCCTCCGCTGCCGGTGTCCTGTGACGCTCGCTCTCCTCCCGCTGACGTGTCTGTTGACGGTTCGGCTCCTACTCCGCTGACGTGGCTGGTGAAGTTTTCGCTACTCCCTCGCGCCTGACCGTGGTCTGTGGCTTTGGCTCCCTCGCTGACCGTGTCTGTGACGTTCGGCTCTCCCATCCGCTGACGTGTCTGTGACGTTCGGCTCCTCCTCGCTGACCGGTGTCTGTGACGTTCGGCTCCCCTCCGCTGACCGTCGTCTGTGTCTGTGGCCGTTCGGCTCCTCCCTCCGCGACCGTGTCTGTGACGGTTCGGCTCCTCCCTCCGCTGACCGGTCCTGTGAACGTTCGGCTCTCCCTCCGTGACCGTGTCTGTGACTTCGGCTCCTCCCTCCGGTGACCGTGTCTGTGACGTTCCGGCTCCTCCCTCCGCTGAACCGTGTCTGTGACGTTTCGGCTCCTCCCTCCGCTGACCGTGTCTGTGACGTCGCTTCCCTACCGCTGACGTGTCTGTGACGTTCGGGGCTCCTCCCTCCGCTGACGTGTCCTGTGACGTTCGCTCCTCCCTCCGCTGACCGTGTCTTGTGACGTTCGGCTCCTCCCTCCCCTGACGTGTTGTGAGTTCGGCTCCTCCTCCGCTGACCGTGTTCCTGTGACGTCGCTCCTCCTCCGCTGACCGTGTCTGTGACGTTCGCTCTCCTCCGCTGACCGTGTCTGACGTTTTCGGCTCCTCCCTCCGCTGACCGTGTCTGTGACGTTCGGCTCCTCCCTCCGCTGACGTGTTGTGTCTGTGCCGTTCGGACTCCTGCCCTCGCCTGACCGTGTCTGTGACCGTTCGGCCTCTCCTCCGCTACCGTGTCTGGTTGACGTTTGGACCTCCTCCTCCGCTGACCGTGGTCTGTGGACGCTTCGGCCTCCTCCCTCCGCTGACCGTGTCTGTGCCGTTCGGCTCTCCTCCGCTGCCAGTGTTGTGACGTCGGCCCTCACTCGCTGACCGTGATCTGTGCGTCGGGCTCCTCCCTCGCTGACCGTGTCGTGTGACGTTCGGGGCTCCTCCCTCCGCTGACCGTGTCTGTGAGTTCGGCTCCTCCCTCCGCTGACCGTGTCTGTGACGTTCGCTCTCCTTCCGTGACCGTGTCTGTGACGTTCGCTCCTCCCTCGCTGACTGTCTGTGACGTTCGGCTTCCTCCCTCGCTGACCCGTGTCTGTGACGTTCGGCTCCTCCCTCCGCTGACCTGCTCTGTGAGTTCGGCTCCATCCCTCCGCTGACCGTGTCTGTGACGTTTCGGCTCTCCCTGCCGCTACGTGGTTCTGTGGACGTTCGGCTTTCCTCCCTCGCTGACCCGTGTCTGTGACGTTCGGCTCCTCCCTCCGCTGACCGTGTCTGTGACGTTCGGCTCCTCCCTCGGCTGACCGTGTCTGTGACGTTCGGCTCCTCCCTCCGCTGACCGTGTCTGTGACGTTCGGCTCCTCCCTCCCGCTGACCGTGTTCTGTGACGTCGGCTCCTCCCTCCGCTGAACCTGTCTGTGAGTTCGGCCTCCTCCCTCCGCTGAGCGTGTCTGTGCGTGGGCCTCCCCTCGCTGACCGTGGTCCTGTGACGTTCGGCTCCTCCCTCCGCTCGAACCGTGTCTGTGACTTCGGCCCTCCCTCCGCTGACCGTGTCTGTGACGTTCGGATCCTCCCTCCGCTGACCGTGTCCTGTTGTCTGTGCCGTTCGGCTTCCTCCCCTCCCGCTGACCGTGTCTGTGACGTTCGGTCCTCCAATCCGCTGACCGAGTTCTGTGACGCTTCGGCTCCCTCCCTCCGCTGACCAGTGTTGTGACCGTTCGGCTCCTCCCTCGCGCTGACCGTGTCCTGTGCGTTCGGTCTCCTCCTCCCGCTGCCGTGTCTGTGACGTTCGGCTCCTCCTCGCTGACCGTGTCCTGTTGACCGTTCGGCTCCTCCGCTAACTGCTACCGCTGCTCCTTCTCCTCCGCTGACTGCTACCGCTGCTACTTCTCCGCTAAAACGCTACCGCTGCTCCTTCTCCTCCGCCGCTGCTACCTCCGCTACTGCTACCGCTCCTCCTCCGCTGACCGTGTCTGTGAACGTTCGGCTCCTCCCTGATCCGCTGACCGTGTCTTGTGACGTTCGCTCCTCTCCGCTGACGTGTTCTGTGCCGTTCGGCTCCTCCCTCGGCTGACCGTGTTGTGACGTTCGGCTCCTCCTCCGCTGACCGTGTCTGTGACAGTTCGGCTCCCTCCTCCGCTGCCGTGTCTGTGACGTTCGGCTCCTCCTCGGCTGACCGTGTCTGTGACGTTCGGACTCCTCCTCGGCTGACCGTGTCTGGACGTTGGCTCTCCCTCCGCTGACCGTGTTGTGACGTTCGGCGGCTCCTCCCTCCGCTGCCGTGTCTGTGACGTTCGGCTCCCTCCCGTCCGCTGACCGTGTCTGTGACGTTGGCTCCTCCCTCTCCGCTGACCGGTCTGTGACGTTCGCTCTCCTCCGCGACGTGTCTGTGACGTTCGGCTCCTCCATCGCTGACCGTGTCTGTGACGCTTCGGCTCTCCTCCGCTGACCGTGTCTGTGAACCGTTCGGCTCCCCCTTCCGCTGCAACCGTGTCTGTGAACGTTCGGCTCCTCCGCTCCGCTGACCGTGTCCTGTGACGTTCGGCTCCTCCCTTACCGCGACCGTGGTCTGTGACGTTCGCTCCCCCTCCGCTGACCGCTGTCTGGACGTTCGGCTCCTCCCTCCGCTTGACGCGTGTCTGTACGTTCGGCTCCTCCTCCGCTGACGCGTGTCTGTGACGTCGGCTCCTCCCTCGGCTGAACCGCTGTCTGTGACGTTTCGGCTCCTCCCTCCGCCTGACCGTGTCTGGTGACGTTCGGCTCCTCCCTCCGCTGACCGTGTCTGTGACGTTCGGCTCCTCCCTCCGCTGACCGTGTCTGTGTCTGTGTCTATGTGTGACAGCGCTGCTGGACCCGCCTCACGCCATCCCGGAGGAGCAGCTGCTGCAGCAGCAGACGGCCGGCGGCGGCGGCGGTACGTCGGTAGCCGCGGCGCTGGCGGCGCTGGGCAGCAGCAGCAGCGGCGGCGGACCTGTCCAGCCGCAGCAGGAGGAGCGCCTGCTGGACAGCGTGCAGCAGCTGCGTGACGAGGTGCGCCAGCTGCGTGACCGGCTGGACGAGGAGCGCCGCCGCCGCCTGCACCTGGAGACGATCGTGCGCACTCAGCTGCTGGCCGGTCGCAATGATATTCGCTGGGACGACTGAGGCCGCTGCCGGGGCGGGACGGAGAAAGGCAGAGAGATCATGTGAAGAGAGTTGCTGAGTCAGCATTCAGCCGAGATTATTACTGACGGGCTGGAGCGGGAGCAGAACTGAGACGGGATCGAGCAGCTGTTCAATGCAGAAAGGTCACAGTAAGAGAGGGAGGACTGAATAGAACTGAAGCACTGAGGAAGACATGAGGCAGCAGCGGTGCAGCTGAGACGCCCAGGGCTGCGGAAACGGCGAGCTGGCATGGATATAGGTAGCTGTGCTGCCACCTGCAAACGACGGTATTTCCGCGGTGACGGCCAGGGGCCACTGGAGGCGACCGAGAACCGTCGGCGAATCAAACCAAACGAACCCGACTCTGGCAGAGGCTCGCTTTCCACACGGACATAGTGCAGCCTAGGGGACGGGCGTGATTAGTCGTAACTCTGATGCTGACTAAGCGGCCCTGAGCGGCCGCTCCACTCGTCTGTGACGCTCATATTCCCGTACTCGTGTCACGGTGACTTGCGTGCTGCTTTATCACGAATGTGCAGCGGTCAGCGCGTTGATTCAACGCTCTCTTTTGACAGTGTGGAACGTGGGCTGTCGGCGCCGCACTACCACGCGAACAGAGCGAGTAAAGCGAACAGCCGCGCCAGCTGATATTGTACCCTCACTTCAACCGTCGCTCATGTCTTGCCAAAGTTCGCACAATCGCAGTAACTGTAGAACAGTGAATGCCAAAACCAGTGCCTACAGCGGTGTCTGTATTTCCCGCTGGATGGTATGTTTTCATAGCTATTTTGCTCCTTCGTTTTTCATTGGAGCAGTTTGGAAGCGCGGTAGTGAGATTGGATGTCAGCCAGCTCTGAGCGTATTCGTGTATTATGTATCTAATCGTTGGTGATTGAGGAAATATATTGTTTAGATCAGGGATTGCTGTTTGATGCATGTTTGAAGTGTGTAAGATTCGTGGCGATTTCATTATTTCAGTGTGTAAGATTCGTGGCGTTTGACGGTGTGTAAGATTCGTGGCGTTTGACGGTGTGTAAGATTCGTGGCGATTTCAACACCAGAATAAAATCACAACTAACATCACCTCACCTATCAACTAAAGAGCGTAATGTACCTTAGGCCGTTTTATTTCGAAGACTGCTGATAACGCTAGAAATTTGGTTAGCAAAATATATTTCCGTGATGTGTGCGAAGGGGGAGCAATATTTGACAACCATTCAGTGGTCTGTATTGCAGGAAACTATTCTCTGGATGGACCAGGACCTTTAGCAGCATCAATGGAGAACCAACAAGTGCGCGTTTGTCTCGCTCGGACACTCGAGTCTGTCAAATGGTGAGCAAACATCAAGAGTAAACCCTGGTGTTGCCAATGGAAACATCCGGGGGCTATTGCAAAGGTGCCGCTGTATAGCAACGCTGTCCGCAAATATTTGCTCCTGGACGAGACATGGGGACTGGCGTATCCACTGCAAGCCTTTACCAAAATTGGTAAGGACCGTCGACCTTTTTAACGTCTGTCGAGTGTAGCAGAATCTCGCCGCCATTAGAGTGACTCGTGGAAGTACGGATCCGAGGACGTGAATATAAATCGCATGCCACAGCTTGCCCTTGGACGGCGTTTGAACGTGCACGGCGTCCGAGAGGCGCGTGGGAGGCGATGAACTGCAGTTATCAGCCATCAGCCATCAGCACCTCACACCTGCCGACCGGCCACAAGCTTGTCAACAGACATGAGCCCACAACGCCTGTACGCAATGCGCACTCGTCGTCGATACTCGTACTCGGCTCGACTCGTACGGGTATTATCGGACTGCAGTGTTGGAGCACTCAGGGGCGCAGCCAGACCTTCGGCAAGGGGCACGGCATTCCCAGGGTCCCCTCGGCAAAGGCCCCCCGAATAATGTCGCGAAAAGTATCCCCCTGGGCTTACGCCACTATATTTTGCATGGCCCCTAAATAGTCGCAAACAGGGATGTCGCCGATAATTTTGTATTGTGAAATCCGGCCCAATATGGGGGGGGGACAAACACCCCCTGGCTGCGCCCTTGCAGACCACTGCACTGTTGGATCAGTAGCACGCGATTCGAGAGCGTCGCGTTTCCGTGTTGCACAATGCACGTGCCACTGTTTGATAAGCTTTCGTTCCTGATAAGAGCATGCTCGATTGTATATATAACAGTGCACTGTTATAGATAAAATCGTGGGCCGTGGCAATAGGTAACTCCCCCGCAACTCTCGGTTCGTGGCAGGCAGCCAGGATTTTGCGACGCGCACGCTAACTGAAGTGGGCCCTTAGCAGGGACGTAGCCAGGGGGGGGCACGGGCCATGGCCCACCTTGAGCAAAATAAATTCACACTAGATATATAAAATTAATCTGACGACCCGGACCCGACCCCGACCCCCCCCCGCGTCAGCAGCATACATGGCTCAGCAGGAACAAAATAGGATTTCCCGGACGTGCCCCCTCCCCTTGAGAGGAAAAAATCCTGGCTACGTGCCTGCAGTCCTTAGCTGGCTGTAGGCCCCTCTGAGCCGCGACGGGGTTGCTTTAGCCCCCATAGCACCTACTGACTGCGCCCCTGGTTCGTGGCGACGCCCCTTGTCACCTGAACACCCCGTGTGTGTGTAATCATGGTGTAATCCCACGACCCTTTTGCCTGTCCCACGCCATTCGTTCACCCCAGCCCCCAGCCCACCCGCCGCGCGGCTGGAAGAGAGGGCGGAGCTACCGGGGTGCCAACCGGCTGCCATTGGGCGCCGCTGTTCATGTTCAAGGTCAGGCCGTCCGCCTGATGGTACGCCGGCGAGGCGGGAAATCGCAATCGGCCTTTTCCGATCTTTTCAGCTCGTGTGCCGGTCGCCTCTCCCTCTGTACCGCTGGCCTGAGAAGTGAAGCATCATGGAATTTGGATACTGGAACATTCGTGGGGTATGCTATTTTGACATTTTATTTGTGATAAATATTGTGAAAAGCAGGAACGTTATCCATTAACTATTGCTATGGACAAGGTGCCATTGCCAATCAAGGGTTCGCTGCCTGATAATGTTCGGTGTATTCGGTGTGTGATAATGCTATAGGTGTTCGGTGTGAACTGACAACTTGCATGAATTATTTGTATGTAATTCAGAATGACTTATTTGTATGTAATTCTGAATTAATTATTTATGTGAATTATTTTAACATTTGAAGAAGATAGATTTGTGATACTATAGCCAATGAAAGGGAATTTCACGGGCTCATGTATACAATTTAATATGCATTTTTTATCAGATGCTTTTAGGATTATATAAAATGTTATTCTGGCTGCAAATACCTACATAGTTATCTGATGCTGAAACAGGTTATAGTTTTATTACTTAATTATAAGAAGGAATGCTCTAAGCATACCTACTATATTTTGTTTGACCTTTATGAAATCCACTGGGATATTAATGACTAATGAAGATGTTCATGTTCTGTTTCAGCTGGCTCAGCCTATCCGCCTTCTGTTGGAGTATGCTGGAGAGAAGTATGTGGATAAGAAGTTTGAGTGCGGTCCAGCTCCAGACTATGACAAGTCATGCTGGTTCAATATCAAGGATCAGATGAAATTGGACTTCCCCAATGTAAGTGTCTTCTCCTATAGACCTTTGAGGAACTGTGTATGTAGTAATACATCCTTGTGTGAATTATAGTTGTGCAGCCATTCTGCCAAACAGTTTCAGTCATCTGTCATGATGTAAAATTGGTAACCTGCACCATTTGCTATTTGTGGTAGATGTGTTTCATGGCTCTCCAGCCATTCATTTAATCCCTAGACATTTTAATTTGATAGGACTCCAACACTCAAGGTGTATGGCTGCTAATTTACCTTATATACCTTATATACCAATGCTAAGCTCTATAACTGCTGCACTTCACTAACAAAGTTTTTCTTCTCAGAATCTGTGCCATGTCACTGCCAATGTACTTTCCTGAGTGCCTATATAGCTTTACTTGTGCCAAATTCATAATTTCACAAATCTTCTGGCTCTGGAATATCTACTAAGCTGTTGCATTGCTGCCCTACCAATCACAAAACATTTTTGAATTGTAGATCAGATTCATATTCATAAAAGCACTCCAGATGATCAACATTAAACAGTCTTCATATTCCACTTAAGTCCATAACTTTGCTAGTGCCAACGCCGGGTCGCACGTTTTCTCCGCAGTCGAACGGAGAAAACTACCGGTCGAGCCCAACTGGCCGTGTTTGTGTCGGTCGCCGGTGCCGCCTTTCCCTGACCTCGGCCATCCATCCCCCCTCCCCACAGCTGCCGTACCTGATGGACGGAGACGTGGGCGTCACTCAGAGCAACGCCATCATGCGCTACATCGGCCGCAAGCACGGCCTGCTCGGCAAGACCGAGGCAGAGATGGTCCGCGTCGACATCATGGAGAACCAGTCAATGGACTTCAGGAACGGCTGGGTTCGCCTCTGCTACAACCCCAGCTTCGTGAGTTTCCCTGCCGATTTCCCCATGGTTCGCCTCTGCTACAACCCCAGCTTCGTGAGTTTCCCTGCGGATTTCCCCATGGTTCGCCTCTGCTTCAACCCCAGCTTCGTGAGTTTCCCTGCCGATTTCCCCAGGGTGCCCCGGCGGGAATCCCGGCCACAGACGGTGGAGGAGACGCTATGGTTTTATCAACTTTGTCTAGACACCCCCCCTTTAATACTGCATTACTGTGGCGTGCTATAACTTCTTGGGTGAGCACTGAGATTGTGCTTAACTTGCGCCCTGGAGGGGGGGGGGACGAAATCCGCCCTGGGGGGTATCTGGAGCAAAGTCCTAAATCTGGAAAATATTACCTTTGATGACCTCTAGTGACCTTGATATTTACCTGACCTAAAAAGAGCGAAGTACTTTCGATAGAGTTTGTATCGATCTATCCAACTCCGTCGTCCGCTTGTCGCTACGCTGCGTGGTTCTCGAGATCATATAGAGGGTGGGGGCGAAATCCGTCCCCTCCAGGGCGTGCCATTCGCAGAGACCCTCGAGGGCGCGTGTTTTAAAGACAAACTCAATTTTTCTGTCGGTCATAAACCACTCTGTAATGGTGTTCACCTCGGAATGGCGCGATAAGGTGGACGATGAGACGCCAATGAGACATGAGTATCTTTTTGGTTCAAGGGAGCTTTGTGACTGTACATAAATGTGACATCAGTTACTATGCTGCCTTAGATCGTGAAGGTCAAATGAGCTCGCGTCTGTCAGGGTGACTTGTAAGAAGCAAAAAAAAGAAGAAAAAAAAACAGACGCATCGGGCGAGGCAATAGATGGGTGGGCAGTTGCTCTTTTACGGCATCTGTGCAGTGTGTTGTATGTAGGGGGGGGGGCGGGGTCGGCTCTGGGGTACCGCGGTCGGTGATCGCCGTTGGCCACTGACCGATCTAATGGCCGTCCGAAATGCATCAACTGGCTCCGTTGACCGAGCGTAATCGATCATCTGGACAAAATAGCACGATTGTTCGGCGATCATTGCTGCCACTTGCATGACACGGTGATCGTCGTATGGTCAGCTGTGTGCACCAGGTGATATGGGGTGGCGAGGCTTAATTCATACGGATATTTGAATCGCTATTATTGTTATCTTCCCACTTCTTTGGTTAGTTTCAAGTGCACGTTCGAGTAGAGTTGATTTACTGGGACATCCCTCCATTGCAGGATGAGCTGAAGGACGGCTACGTGAAGACCGTGAAGGACGTCATCGCCAAGTTCTCCAAGTTCCTCGGCGACCGGAAATGGTTCGCCGGTGAGAACGTGAGTACCGCTCTGATGTCAGCGTCGCTGCTCTAATCTGTTATCGCTGCTGGTCTCCGCATTCCGCCCTCGACTCCACTGTTTACAGAGTCGTCATGTAATTATCAGCTTCTCCGCGACTCTGGCACCTAATCGCACTAACAGCGTCGTTAGCTGGCGTCATTTGTCGCATCAATCGCGGCCTGTTTGTTTGTGAATGAGCCCGAGGTCACGCGAGTAGTCATCATCTTACTGTGAGAACCAACGGCAAATATTGGCTAATGAATCCCGGATCCCGATGTGTTTGTGTATGGGGGCCGTTCTTATTGCGGTTCACGGGGTCTTGTGTCGCCTGTTTTGTTTGTCTATGAGTATGGTGATGGTTATTATTGCGATCCGTGGGGTCTGCTCTCGCTGGGTGATAGATTAAGCTGCAGTAGTGTGGCTTTTTCCACCGGAAGCCACCGATGCATGCACGACGATTGTGAAACGGAGCTGATATGATATTTATCGATATGACTGGACCCGCTAGGCCACCACCACGGGTATCACCCACTGGACGGGGCGGGACACCATGCTGTAGAGTGTAGCGAGTATTTGATGGAGAACTCCAATCGTCTCGGAGCCCATTCATGGCTTGTGTCGACATATAGCCGTGACTGCGACCATTTTCGAACAATAGGTGCTTCGGACGTGATCCGGTGCGGCCGAAGCGTGCTGCTCGCGGTTCCGGCCGGGGCCGCTGCCGTGCCGAGACATTGCACGGCACGGAGGAACGTGCCCACAATCACACGTGGGGACAGTACCGGGTGTCCTGTAACGATTGAACCCTCACACGTGGGGACAGTACCGGATGTCCTGTACAGATTGAACCTAACGTGGGGTAGGGTACCAGTACCGGATGTCCTGTGTGATGGAACCTCATCAAGTGAGGACAAGTACCGGGATGTCCTGGGTAACGATTAACCACTCACACCTGGGGACAAGTCCCGGATGTCCTGTAACGATTGACCTCACAAGTGGGGACAGTACCGGATGCCCTGTAACGTTATTGAACCTCACGACGTGGGGACAGTACCGGATGTCTGTAACGATTGAACCTCACACGTTGGGTGACAGTACCGGGTGTCCGTAACGATTGAACCCTCACACGTGGGGACCGTACCGGAATGTCTGTAAGATTGACCTCACACGTGGGGAACAGTACCCCAGATGTCCTGTAACAATTGAACCCTCAGCACGTGTGACCAGTACCCGGATGTCCTGTAAACGATTGACCAACCCTCACACGTGGGACAGTACCACCGATGTCTGTAGATTGAACCCTCACACGGGGACAGTACCCGATGTCTTGTAACGAGATTGAACGCTCACACGTGGGGACAAGTGACCGGATGTCCTGTACGATTGAAACCTCACACGTGGTGACAGTACCCGGAATGTCCCTGTAACGATTGACCTCAACGTGGTGGACAGGTACCGAAGTCTGTAAGGGATGAAACCTCCACACTGTGGTGACAGTACCGGATGTCCTGTACCGATGAATCCTCACACGTGGAGAAGTAACCGGCTGTCCTGCTAACGTTAAATCCTCAACACGTGCGGACAAGTACCCTCGGATGTCCTGTAACGATTGAACCCTCACACGTGGTGACAGTCTGGAGTCCTGGTACACGATTGAACTCGTTACGTGCGAGGACAGTTACCCGGTCTGTAAGCATGACCCTCACACGTGGGGACAGTACCGGATGTCCTGTACGATTGAAACAACCACCACACGTGGGACATAACCGGATTGTCCTGTAACGATTGAAACCCTCAACACGTGGAGACAGTACCGCGATTTCATGCAACGATTGAACCCTACACGTGGGGACAGTACCGGATGTCCTGTAACGATTGAACCCTCACACGTGGTGACAGTACCGGGTGTCCTGTAACGATTGAACCCTCACACGTGGGGACAGTACCGGATGTCCTGTAACGCATTGAACGTCACACGTGGGGACATACCGGATGTCCGTAAACGATTGACCGTCACACGTGGTTGGCAGTACCGGATTGTACCTTAATACGATTGAACCGTTCCACACGTGGTGACAGTACGGAATGTCTGAGGCGATTGAACCCTCACGACGTGGGGCAGTACCCGGATGTCCTGTACGATTGGAATAACCCTCACAAACGTGGGATCAGTAATCCGGATGATCCTGTACGATTGAACCTCACACGTGGTGACAGTACCGGCCGGCTCCCCTGTAACGACTGAGCAGCCCATTAGCCGGGTAACACAGACTTTGATCAGCCGGTATTGGTCGATGTTAGCTATCCAACCCGGCTCTCATTGCCTGTATTCCATTTTGTTTAACTCTCAGATGATCTCCGATACAAAAGCACACGTGACCTCGCGGTCTTTCTCAGCTCCCTCGTGACAGTTCAGTAGCGTCGCCAAAACGTGTGACGGGATATACCACTTATAGTGCAGCAGGTGGGTGTGTCGGCTGTTATCCGAACGGGATGCCACGTTGATACACTCGGAGACACGTGCGATGCAGAGTCGAGTCCCGTACAGGGCCGAAGTTCAGCTGCTCCGTAAACAAAAGGTCCGGTTGGAGCGGAAGCGGTGATCTCCGGAATGGTGATGGTTATCATCGATCATTGCTGGGTGCTGCGGTTGTTTTACATGCCACATTGGGACGACCGCAATATCCGTACTTGCCTGATGCCTCTCCCGTCTCCTTGATGCCACTATCTTGGTCCCTAGGATGTTGTGTTTTGCCTCGGTGAGCGCCGGCTTGTCTGTCTGACATTGTGTTGGCTCCCCCTGGCATTGTGCTGGCTCCCCCCCCACACACCTCTCTCCACCCCAGCGGAATGTGACATCCCATGGAAGACGGTGGCTAATGTATCTGTTTGCCTCGCCATCTAACGACGGCTTGTCTGTGTGATCTGACCCTGACTCCGTGAATGTGTTTGCCTTCCCTCCGTGCGTGTTTGCCTTCCCTCCATGCGCGTGTTTGCTTGCCCTCCGTGCGTGTGTTTGCGTTTTCTCCGGGCGCGTGCTTGCCTACCCCTCTGCATGCTGCAAATAGGTTGCCTGTAAAAGGGAAGCAGAGACCTGGCTGAGGGCGCGGGACCATGTCAAGTGACTGGGGAGTGGGGAATGTATATTTTATTCGTGGTCTGTGTTGTATTTTATCTTGTATTGCATTTTATTCTGTGTCCGTACTTTGTATTGACTCGTGGTCATAAAAGCCATGATATGGAGACCATTCGAAATACATGATGATGATGATGATAGCCCGCCTCTGTGTGTATGTCTGTCTGCCTCGGAAGCTGTCGGTGGGATCGGGGGCACGGTTGGCTGCGCCTGCTGTGTCTTACCCTGTGTGTCTGTCTGTCCCGGCAGCGGACGACTCATGTATCTATTATCTAACTGTGTGTCTACCTCGACAGCTGTCGGTGGTCGATTTCGTCATGTACGAGCTGCTGGACCAACACCGCATCTTCGATGCCAGCCTTGTGGAGGCGCACGACAACATCACCAAGTTCCTGACGCGCTTCGAGGAGCTGGCACCCATCAAGACCTACATGGCCAGCGACCGCTTCATGAAGGCGCCGCTCAACAACAAGATGGCCAAGTTTGGCTTCGAGTGACGAGCGACGGACGGGGGAGCTGCGGCGGCAGATGAAGGCGGGATTGTACTGCCGCTCTGTGTGAGATCTGTCTTAAATGCGTCATACCAAACAAAGATCGTCTTTAACGCGCCATAGCGAACCAAGATCTGTCTTTAACGCGTCATAGCGAACCAAGATCGTCTTTAAGCCGCCATAGCGAGCTAAGATCTGTATTTTGCTCAGGATCGCGACCAAGATGTCTTGTGTGCCAAGTATGGAGCGCGGTTCGCCGTACTGACCGTGGTGCCATACAAACTGTATCTTTGTTATTGTTTGTTGGCCAATACATTTTGTTTATTTCCTATGTTGTCTGTACTTTTTCGTGCGGCAGCTTGTCTTGCCGAATGTCGGTTTTCAGATAATTTTACGATACTATATATCGCTGATGGCGACATAATTTAATGTATTGGGCTGGTCTCTTGACGACACCTAGACTCGTACTGGAATCATTCCCTGCTCTCCTCAACATTCACATCTCCCGTTGCAGTGTGGTGCACTTTTCTACCACTTCAGTGTAGTTTGGGATTTCTGAAATAAGCTGGTCGTGACTGACAACAGACCTGTTGTGTAACTCGTATTAGCCGCCATCCATGGCGTCATGTATGTTGTCATTGTATGTTATGACATAATGTCTGATATATGATAAGGCGCCTGTTAGGCGAAGTTAATTACGTTAGCGTGACGCCGTACTATCGGTGCTGTTCTCGCTCACGACTGCTCCAGGACACCTGGTGGAGAGAAGCAGTGGTGAGGCCTGGACTCTCCGGTCATTATACCGTATTCGTCACGCATAGGAAACATGCCGAAGAGGACTTGTTTCGAGTGTTTCTTTTTTCCACCCCAAAAACCGCAATTTTGAGTTGTTAGCAAGATAATGAAACGCATATAGGATCTACGAGTATTGCATGTCCGGAGTGGTTTTCTCCTCGACGGCTTAGACACTCCTCAGTACAGTGGAATGTGAGATGCTGCCTTGTCAGTGGCAGCTCTCAGCTCTGTGGGCCGCCCGTCCACCTTTTCTGCCTCCTCCTCCTCACCGCCGGCTCTGGTCTCGCTGGTGGCGGTGGTGTTGGGGCTCAAGGGCAATGAAACTGCCTGTCATTCGTCACATCGCGACCTCTCAGACTGACTCGGGCCAGGGAACTGAATCAGCTCGCCAGGAGCCGGGCCCGAGCCCATCGCTGGCTACCCACTGAGCCAGCCGCCCGGACCCGTCTCCGGTCTCCGGCGGCGGTTTGTCTCCGCTCGGGGTGTCTCCCAAAGCGAAGGTGGCACGGTCCGGGACGGAGTCGACCCGCTCCACTGCCAGGGATGATCAGACGAGTCAGCCGCTAGGTGTCGCCACGCTCGCGGAGCCGGAGACCAGTCCACATGATCGACCTCGAGGGAACGACCGTTCGCCTCCGAAAAGAAACAAAACGACAATTTGAGACGCTAAATTATATTGTCTTTACAAAATACACCAGACAAATGCAGCATGAAGACACGGCGCCGAAGAGACATCCTACCAAAAGAACCTCTTGGTTCTGTCGGCGCCGCATCAGCGATAATGAGACACATTCAAACGCAACGTCGCCGGTGGAGGGGAACGGTAGCACGCTCTCCAGCTCTGTATAATCGGCGGCAAGACAGCCGCACACACACACACATATACACACACTGTCCAAGACAAGTAGCTTTTGGAATCGGTTTGTCACATTTCTGTCCGGCTCTGAAACAAGTTAAAAGCGCACAGAACGCGTCGATCACCTTCGTCGCAACGTGAACATTTGTACAAAAAGCACGTCAACAGTTCTCGGCACTTAACTCTGAAGAACTTCCAGTAACAAACGTGTTTTCCAGCTACATAAATACACGGTGATCACCGCGCGCTCCTCTGCGATCCGGAACCACTGCGTTCTTCATGTACAAATCTGTCTGGTCCCTAGCATGGTGAGCAACGAGTGGTGAGATCCATTCAAAATCACATCAGAAACCGCTCCGAAGCTGGAAGCCGACGCGGCACACATTTGGCAGTCGCATCGAATTTCACGCGACCGACACGTGCGCCCGTGCGTGCGCGCGCGGCAGCAGCTGCGGTTGACGCGGTCGATGACCACTCCGTCCGGCGCACCACCTTACACTACTCTCCGCCCATCCCGCACAATAATATTCGCCTATGTTACACTGCTCGCGTTATTTACACTTAACGACGCACTCGCACTGTCTTTGCACTTTGATAAGAGTCGGTCGGAGGCGGGCGGCGCCGGCGCCGCTAGATGTACACACCGTCGCCGACGGGCTGCTGGTGCTGCGGCGGTGGAGGCGCCGGCGGCTTGGGCTGCGCTCCCGGCGGCGAGCAGACTCCGTCCGACCAGCCGGCCGCCGAGTGAGGGCTGCTGGTGGACCACTGGCCCGGCGAGTCGGGGCTCGGCGTCGGGTAGTGGTCGGGCGACAGCTGCAGGTGCTCGCCGCCCAGCGAGTGCTGGGACGGCGGTGTCGGGTAGTGCGGGTACATGTGCTGCTGCTGTTGCTGCTGCTGCTGCTGGGGTCCGCCGCACGCCAGCTGGGTAAACTCCGCTCCACCGTACGCGCTGGCGTCGTACGCGTACTGCTGGTGCACGTTGTGGCGCGCCGCGCCGCGCATCGCCGCCATGTGCGTGGGCGAGAGCGCCATCACCGGCCGCTGCTTGCACGGCGAGAGCGCCTGCGGGGAGAGGGCGCCCGGCGGCGACGGCGAGTAATTACTGCTCTGCGGTGACGGCATGAATGTTCCCGGCGACATCTGCTGCAGGCCCGGGTACGGCCCCTGCTGCTGCTGCTGCTGCTGCTGCTGAGCCTGCTGGTGCTGCTGCTGCTGGCTGTGAGGCAGCGTGTGCTGCCGCGGTGCCGGCTGCGGCGGCTCCTGCTGCTGCGGCATGTGCAGATAACCCTCGGGACTCATACCGACCGCGGCCGGCATCGACTTCTGTCTCGGGTGGAAGTACGGCTGCTGGGCGCCGCCGGCCACCTCCATGCCAGCGCCGCGCAGGCTCTGCATGCTGGCCGCCGACTTGACGCAGTCCTCGTAGGGCGGCGGCGGCTTGTTCGGTATGCGCATCTCGTACGGCTGCGGCAGCGACGCCACGTTAGCGTACATGGCCGTGTCCAGCGCGCTGTCCAGCATCTCGGGCGACAGCTGCTCCAGCTGGTCGGGCTTCTTGCGCTTCATGCTGGATGTGCGCGCCTTGCGGTCATCGTCGGCGGCGGTGGCGCCATGCTGCGGCGGAGGCAGCGCGGCACGTGGCCGCTTCTTCGGCTTCTTCATGAGGGAAGACATGTCCGACTGCGACGCCGACCCGAAGGACTGCACGTTCGGCATCTGCTGGGGAGAACAAGTACGTCAGTCACAGATGCACGCGATCGGACGCATTCTGGCATATTCGTGTTGACTTCGGACAGATGGTCCCAATCGTGCCAGTACACCCCGACAATCCACAAAGTGGCATCCTGTTCTCCCCAGTAAAAGTCAACAGATCATATCCTCATCTTAAACCTGACACTCGGTACAGAGTCAGACTCCAGCGGCCTACCTGTGGGCTCATGGTGACGTGCTCGTCCAACAGCCGGACGATGTCGTGGTGCAGCCTCTCTGCGGCCACGTCCCGCGGTAGCCGGTCCATGTGGTCGGTAATGTCCCGGTTAGCGTAGTGGTCCAGCAGGAGCTTGCAGGCCTGGTAGGAGCCCTCACGAGCCGCCTGGAACAGCGGAGTCTCGTCCTGCCGGCACAGAATATCACCATCAGTAACATAGCAAAAACGCTTAGCGTCACAGCCAGCAGCGACACAAAACACTAACTATTGGATAAAGATGATGATAATTGGGGTTTAAATGGCATCGTAACTGCGGGCTATATGCTGCCCATAAACTATCGGACATCAGTTAGTCTCGTTTTTAGAGCAAAATGGAATATAAAATAAGTTACCAAGAAGCAAGCAAAACATAAAACAAAGCTGCATCCAGCAGACTCTACCGATTACCACCGGCCACCGCTGCCAGCCGGCCCTCTCACCTTGTTATTCTGCGCGTCGCGGTTGGCGCCGTGCGTCAGCAGGATCTGGACAGCGTCGACATTGTTGACGGCGGCCGCCCAGTGCAGCGCCGTCTTCCCGCTGTCGTCGGCGGCGTTGACGTCCGTGTCGGCGCCGATCAGGTCCTCGACCATGCCCTCGTTGGCGAGCCGAGCGGCCAGGATCAGCGGCGACGTGCCGTCATTCATCCGCGCGTTCAGGTCCGTCGACCGGTTGCGGAGGAGGATCTGGAAGACGCCCTGCGCGTCGGACGCGACGGCGGCGTGCAGCGGCGTCCGGCCCGTCGAGTCCTGGCAGTTGACGTCGGCGCCGGCGTCCAGCAGGCGCTTGGCGGCGTCGGCGCGGGCATAGCGAGCTGCCAGGTGGAGGGACGTCTCGCCAGTGCGATCCATGGTGGCGTTCAGTTTGGCGCCCTGGTTGATCAGCTCCTGGATGACGCTCGCCGACCCGTCGTCGACGTCATCCTCGCCCTCCGGTTCGACCACCACGGGCGGCGCCACGCCGCCGTGCCGGAACGAGGCGATCATCAGAGGCGTGGTGCCCATCGGGCCGCGCACGTCCACATCGGGCGGCGCCGCCTCGCCGTGAGTCGGCGTCAGCGCCAGCAGGTCTGGGTTGCGGATGTCGGCCGCGTTCATGTGCTGCTGCGTCCAGCCGCGGTCGTCTTCGACGTCCGTGACGACGGTGTGGTCGCTGCCGTACGGGCCGCTGTCCAGCCGCTTGGGACTGGGCTCGTCGTCGTCGGACCACTGCGGCACGTTGTCGTTGCTGTCCAGGTCGGCCAGTCTGCTCTGCGAGATGTGTCGCATCTCCTGGCCATCGGGGCCGTGGCGGCGCGAGTTGGTGCGCCGCGGACCCGGGGCACTGCCAGCGCTGAAGAAGCCCTCGGGGAACCATGTCACGCCACGGTCCCGCTTCCGCTTCGTCTGCACGAGCACGCCGACCAAGATCATCACGAAGATGAGCAGCAGGATGATGGGGATCACGTACTGGTACGCGCCGCCGCTACCGCTCCCAGACTGCGGCGTCACCTTGCCGTCCGAGCCCTTCACTTCGTAGATCGGGAAAGACGACGAGAGCTGCTTGGCCACGGCTGCCGCGCCCAGGAAGTTAGCCGCTTGCTCCGCGTCCACGAAGCAGCGACCCCCCTCGGCGCGCGCACAGTTGCGGTTGTCGATGCTGACGTGCACCTCGGTGCCCTTGCCGACATAGCGGTAGACGTAGGGGTCGCCGCCGTCGTCGGGGGCGATCTCGCGGGTCGGCTGCCACGGGTAGACCATCGGCTGTCCGTTCTGATCGCGCTTGATGACGACGTTGGTACGCAGCTCGCGGCCCACCTCGCGCAAGAACGACACCGTGTTGTTGAGGAACTCCTGCCGGTCCATTAGCACCACGAAGCGGAGGTCGCCGAGCGCCGGCACCGGGGGGCCCTGCTCGCAGTCGAGACCGTCCCAGTTGCAGCCCTCCGTGTTGCAGCTGGAGTCGCACACGCCGTCCGCGTACCTGGTGCGACAGAAGTAGTCGTGCACCGGATTGCACTCCTGCACGACCGACTGGCAGTCGCGGCCGTCGAACAGGCAGTCGGCGTTGTTGCACTCCATGTCGCACTTGCCGTCCATGAAGACCTCCCAGCAGCGGACCGACGTGGCCGTGCAGTTCTGCCAGGGGTTCGTGTAGAGCGAGCAGTCGCCGCCGTCGAACTGGCAGGCGTATGTGTTGCACTCGTGGTCGCAGTGGCGGTCTCCGGCGCGCGCGCGGCAGTTGAGCCGGCGGCACTGCTCCTGCTCGGCGGCCATGTCGATCGGCAAGCCGGTGACGGCGTCCCGAGGCACGAAGATGCCGCCCGGCGAGCTGGGGTCGTACACCTCGCAGCGCAGCCCCGTCCACTTGGGCGTGCAGTCGCACTCGAAGCGTCCGGCGCGGTCCAGACAGACGCCGCCCTGCTGGCACGGGTTCGGCTTGCACTCGTCGTGCACGTCCAGCTCACAGTTCTTGCCGGACGTGCCCGGCGGGCAGGTGCAGGCGTAGCCGCGCGCGTACGGCCGGCACGTGCCGCCGTTGCGGCACGGCTGCCGGTCGCACTCTGTCTCCTCTCGCTCGCAGTGCTCGCCGGTGAAGCCGTCGGCGCAGTGACAGACGTAGCCCTCGGTGATGCTGTCGCAGACTCCGCCGTTCATGCACGGGTTCCGCCCGCAGAAGTCGATCTTGACGTCGCACATGCGGCCGCGCCAGCCGGGCCGGCACATGCACTCGAAGTCGTTAACCAGCTCGACACAGTCCTTGGTGCCCGGATCGTAGCAGGGATTGGTGAGACACTCGTTGATGTCGCCTTCGCACTGAGGCCCGACGAAGCCTGCCGGGCACTGGCAGGTGAAGCTGCCGACCTGGTCAACGCACGTGCCGCCGTGGTGACAGGCGCCCTCGTAGCAGTCGTTCTCGTTGGTCTCGCACAGCTGTCCGAGCGTGCCGTGCGGGCAGGAGCAGCTGAACGACTCGATCATGTCCAGACAAGTGCCGCCGTTCTGGCAGCGGTTCGGCACGCAGTCGTCCTCGTTGATCTCGCAGTCGACACCGGAGAAGCCCGGCCGACACTCGCAGCGGTAGGTGCCCACCAGGTCGTGACAGGTGGCGCCGTTCTTGCAGGGCGACGTCTCGCATTCGTCCTCCTCGTGCTGGCAGTATGAGCCGGTGTAGCCGCGCGCGCAGTGGCACCGGTGAGAGTTGCCGATGTCCTCGCACGTGCCGCCGTGCTCGCACAGCTGGTGGCGCGACACGGTCTTCCGCAGCGCCGCGTCCTGGCACGACACCATCTCCACATCGCAGAGCGCGCCCGTCCAGCCCGGCAGGCACGTGCACTTGTAGATGTTCTTCTTCTGGTTGCAGGTGGCGCCGTTGAGACAGGGACTGGTCGAGCACCAGTCGACGTAATCTGTGCACAGCTCGCCGGCGTAGCCGTGCATGCAGTGGCACGAGAAGTAGCCGCGATGGTCGATGCAGGTGGCGCCATTGGCGCACGGGTTCGAGTCGCACTCGTTGATGGGCGTCTGGCAGCTGGAGCCGGTGTAGCCTTCCCGACAGAGGCAGGTGTAGTTGTTGATGCCGTCCACGCACGTGCCGCCGTTCATGCAGCTGCTGGCCGTGCAGTCCATGTCGTTGGTCTGACAGTTGGTGCCCGAGAAGCCGAGCGTACACTCGCACGTGTAGCTGTTGACGTAGTCCTTGCAGGTGGCGTCGTTGAGACACGGCCCGCTCTGGCACTCGTCCACGTCCTGTTCGCAGTGTTTTCCCGTGAAGCCCGGCCGGCACGAGCACTTGTAGTCGTTGATGCCGTCCAGGCAGGTACCACCGTTCTTGCACGGCTTGGCGGCGCACTCGTCAATGTTGCGCGTGCAGTCGCGGCCCTCGTAGCCGGCCATACAGAGGCAGCGGTACGAGCCAGGCACGTTCTCGCAGGTGGCGCCGTTGCGGCAGGGGGCGCTCGCCTCGCACTCGTCCAGGTCGACGTCGCACAGCCGACCCTTGTAGCCGAGTCGGCACGTGCAGCCGAAGTCGCGGTAGTTACTGCTGGGTGAACAGTGCGCGCCGTTGTGACACTGGTTCGGCACGCACGGGTCCAGCTCCGCCTCGCAGCGCGTGCCGTTGTACTGGAGCGCGCAGACGCACTCGAACGCGTTGACACGGTCGATGCAGGTGCCGCCGTGAAGACACGGTCGCGACGCGCAGTCGTCCACGTTGATGTCGCAGTTGCGGCCGGCGTAGCCCTCGCGACACGAGCACTTGTAGTCGTTGAGGAGGTCGGTGCAGGAGCCGCCGTGCTGACACGGGTTCGACTGGCACTCATCGACGTCCTGTTCACAGCGCGGTCCGCCGTAGCCGGGCGGGCAGTGGCAGATGAAGCGGTTGACACCGTCCTCACAGCGGCCGCCGTTCAGGCACGGGTCCGAGGCGCACTCGTCCACGTCGCTGAGGCAGCGCCGGTCGTAGTAGCCGCGCGGACAGCGGCAGCTGAACCCGTTCACCTCGTCCACGCACGTGCCGCCGTTGGCGCACGGGTTGGAGCGGCACTCGTCGATGTTGATGTCGCAGTGTCTGCCGGTGAAGCCGGGCGCGCACCGGCACTCGTACATGTTGATCTTGTCGATGCAGGTGGCGCCGTTGTTGCACGGGTTGGAGAGGCACTCGTCGATGTTGTTCTCGCAGCGCTCGCCGTACGTCCCCGGCTTGCAGCGGCACTGGAAGCCGTTGACGAGGTCGTCGCAGGTGCCGCCATGCTCGCACGGGTGGCTCTCGCACTCGTTGATCTGCGACTCGCAGAGCCGGCCGCGGTAGCCAGGGTAGCACTGGCAGCGGAAGCCGTTCACCAGGTCGGTGCAGGTGCCGTGGTGGCACGGCTGGCCCACACAGTCGTCCACGTTCGTCTCGCAGTTGGTGCCGGTGAAGCCGGGTGGACACTGGCACGTGTAGCCGTTGACGCCGTCGCGGCACACGCCGCCGTTCTGGCACGGACGGCTCACGCAGTCGTCGATGTTCTGCGCGCACCGTTTGCCGGAGAAGCCGAAGTTGCAGCGGCAGTCGTAGCCGTTGATCATGTCGATGCAGATGCCCTTGTTGAAGCAGGGCTCCTCCACGAGACTGCACTCGTCGATGTCGCTCTCGCAGTGGCGCCCAGTGTAACCTGCCGACGGGGGAGGGGACACGTGACGTCAGACACGGAGGAGCGGTAACGGGACTGGGGCGGGTGATGGGTGCAGGAGGCAGATCGACACTGGCGAACAGACGCGACCATGACACATGAAGAATGAAACAAGCCTTATCAGACCCTTGATTTTTCTGCAAAACTTTAAAAATTGTGCAGCACCACACTAGATTGAGTTTTAAAGCGTTCCAAACTGGATCGCTGCACTAGCGCAGATGATAAGCATGATTAATTATAATTACTTGAAACTGAGATGGGAAAAGGTCAAATCTGCTAGCCAGATTTTAGATAAATAATATAAAAAAGTAGTGAAATGAACATTGAAAGTGGAGACATTCTAGTAAAAGTGCGGAACTTCAAAGATAGCCGGCGTTATCTACATATGCTGTGAAATGTAAGACTTGTACGAAAAAATACATCTCGGGGTGCATATCGGGCCGTGCTCTGCAATAATACGCCCGATTAAAGCGCAGCCTTGCGCAATTTCCTGAGCAACTTTCCACTGCAGTGGCCACCGACCGTCGCATGTCTGTGACCGGGAATATCAGAGCTCCTCGGCGTCTAAATCCGCCAGCGTCACCGCGCCTGTCAGTGATCATTCGTCAGTCAGTTCAGCCGTAAACCTCTGATGAATCATCGCCCGGACACTGAATCACGAACAGGAGTAACGGAGCCGAGCCCAGTCCGGCCCGGCCCGGCATTGTCACACGCTGACCGAGCAGAACGACAGCCGCCAACTGACCATCGAGAGAGAGAGGGCACAATTTCCACCATCCCATCACAGACAGACATCTTTGGATGAGAACGGCCACGCCACCCGGTCCATGCATGTCCATGCCTGCTACATGCCCGGCGGTCCATCCCCAGCAGTAAAACAAAGAGCTGAGAACGGGTCGGTCCAGCGGTCAGCTCGGCGGTCCGGCGGCGGTCCGGCTGGTCTGACCACTGGCCGCTCTGTGGGAACCGGACCCGTCTCGGCCCGGGTCGGCCGCCGGGCCGCCGCCGCCGCTCCAGTCACACCGTCCGTGACGGCTGACCAGCGCCCCCCGTGACGGCGGCGCCCCCTCCCGTGATAGCCCGCTGTGAGCAGCGCTATCGCTCGGCGCTGCATCACTGCACCAATCACTGGCCTTTCATTGGGCCGTCCATTCAGTGGGGCAACATGCTGCCACATCACCTCGTCCGGATAATGGCAGGGTTCTTTGGCCGTCAACTTGGCAAGCACAGCACGCAAGATAAGCAGGCTGCGCGACAAACGCTGGCATTATAGTACCGGAGCGGCAGTGGGGACGGGCTGGGACTGCAGGCGGTGGGATACCAGGGCAGTCCGGCGCCGGGCGGCGCGGCCGGCTCCGCCGCGGAGCCCCGCTCCATGTCCGACCGGACTGGTCTAATCACCATCCACGGCCGGCCATCACGGCACTGACCACAGCCGGACGGTGGCGCCACCGCGCGGCCGCACCGGCAGACTGCGGCCTCGAGCGGTGGCGGCCGCCGCTGCCGCTGCCTTCTCCGGCCACGCACGCGGACAAAGGCGGCTCACAGCGCGCGGCGGCCGGGGCCGGCGGCGGACAACCCGCGCCGGCTGCGCAGCGCACCGCCGCCGGCCAGCAGCAGCAGCAGCAGCGACAGCCGCGCTGCAGCACCACTGCAGCATTGCAGCAGCAGCAGCAGAGGCGGGGCAGCTCAGCTGCTGCGGGACAGCACCGAACGCAGTCTCTACCGCCGGCACTGCACCGCTGTGCCGCCATTGCATCGTCGTGCGGCGAATACCGGGCCGCGTTTTTATTGCTCGGAACCAGTTCTGTGCGGCGCGTCATCACAGCGCGGCCGATGACGAGTGCAGCTCCTCCATGGGAACGGAGCGCGCTGGTCAGCCAGGAATCCCGGCCGGCCGGCCGGTCACCTCCGGCCGCCGAGCCGCCGAGCCGCCGGAGCGCCACCCACCGCCCGGCGGAAAAACGCCGCTCCGGCGCGTCGGCCATTAGCGCGTCCGGGGCGCGGGCCCGGCCGGAGCGAGCAGCGAGCGGCCTCATTACCCCAGCTGACATTAACGAGCGGCGAGTCGGCCGCCGCCACTGCACCGGTCAGCGCACAGCTCTGCCGGCCGTGCAGTGGCCCTCAAACGGGCCGGCGGCGGCGCTACCGCCGTCGGTTTGAGCGGCTCCGGCGGCCGGCGCTGCTCTCAGGCCGCCGCCGGCCGCGCTAACCATGAATTACTCGGGGAATTAGCCGGGCTCGTTCCCGGATCCGCGGCGCACACGGTCGGTCTCGCGGGGCGAGGTCGGCGGCCGCCGCTACCGCCGCTGCTCGACGCTCGACGCGCCACCTGTTCCCCCGTGTGTGTCAGGGGACGCCGCATTCCGGAGTGGCGCGCAGCGCGGCCGCCGAGCGCCGTTCCCAGGCCCGGCCGCCAGCGCGCCGAGCCGACTTTCACATGACTCAGGCCGGCCCGACCGGACCGGCCGCGAAAAATGGACACTGCAGGCGGCCGAGTGACCGCCGCTCGCCGGGCCGCTCGCTCACGGCGACGGCGGCGGGGCAGCACGGAGCACAGAGCCGGACCGGTGTGATGCCGACCGCTGAGAACCGGACGAGTCGGCGGCCGTGTCGGCCGTGTCGGCGGTGTCGGCCGTGTCGCTGGGACTCGGCCGTGTCGCTGGGACTCGGCCGGTAATCGTCCCACCGCGCTGGACTCGCTCCAAGGTCGCCTGGCCGGCCGCCGGCTCCAACCCAGCGCGATCGTATACCGCCGCCCGCTAAAGGGTCCCAGCAGCGGGCAAACAGGTTTCCCGTCCCTCCCCCCTGCCGCGCGGGCCCGGACGGGCCTCGGCGGCGACCCATTCGGCACGCCATCCGTCCGGGGCCGCCGGCAGGGACAGCGGGGCGGGTGGAGAGGGGCCGGAGGAGGCCAGATGACCGCTCCGCCGACGCCGCCGCGCGGCTGATCGCAGCCACTCCGCACGCCGGCGCCGTTTCCGCCGCGGCCGGAGGCATCGCATTCTCGGCGGATTGTTATCTGAACGGAGCAGCAGCAGGAGCGGACTGGGCCGTGCCGGGCTGGCCAGGGGCGCGGCTGCCGTGTTGGCTCGCTCGTGACGGGCAGCTCATGTTCCGACGGAGCAGACCGGCGCCCGACCAGGACCTGACCACGGCCCGACCAGGACCTGACCACGGCCCGACCACGGCTCGACTTATGGCCTGACCGGCGCTCTATCACAGTCCGACCAAGGCCCGACCACGGAGCGACGGCCATGTGCTGCCCTGACCACTGCCCTCGTCGTCACCACCACCACCACACGGCCGTCACCGTCGGGCGGCCGGCTAGCGGGCCTGAGAGCCTGAGTGTCGCCACCGGCCGGACATGCCATCACGACGCCGCCGCCGAGTGGCCTGGACTGGCCGGCCGCGGTCAGCGGTGCCGCCATTGTGTCGGGCGTGGCCGGCTGGCCATCCCAGGTGCCGCCACTCCACAGTCACCGCTCAGCGGTCCGGCAGAGCCCCGCAACCCCGCAGAGATGGTGGCTGCAGCAGCGCAGACGGTCAGCGCAGGCGGTCAGCGCGTGCTGCTGACTATATACGACCCTGCTGCTGACTGCCGAGTGGCCGCCGACGGCAGGACCGCGGCCGGCTCGGTCGTCAGTGTCCGGCGGCCACGCAGTCCGCGCTAATGCCGGCAATTATCGGCGATGGGTTCAGTGACGGGCGGTGGTGATTCATGATAGTCCGCCGCCGCCGCCGCCACCGCCGGGAGCCTGGGACGCGTCCCCAGGCGACAGCGGCGGCGGCAGAGATCTCAGGCCCCCACCGTGAGACAGATCGGTCACCGACCAGCGCACCAAACCAGACAAAAAACGACGGCAGAATTTCGGAATCTGCAAACTACCGTCATGCGGTCAGCGGCGTGCCCAAGTATACTGCTTCACACGCAACCCTACAAGGAACACGGATGAGAACTTTCGATAATAATCAAGAAATTCCGAAAACCAGAGCTCCGTCTTTCACTTCTGCTGACCCGTCTCGCAGCCGTATCAGGCGTGAGACCTCGCTCGGCACCAACCCCGGCACCAATCCCGGCACCACCGCCGCCACCGCCGCAGGAGCACGCGAGCGCCTCCACCGCGCCTGGGAGCGTGCAGCCGCGCGGCCGGCGCGTGTGCACTGTGCAGGCGGCGGCCATTTTGGGCAGCGGCGGCGGCCCGGCGCGATCCCTGACCATTAGCCTGGCCGCCTCGTGCGCCGCTGTCCGACATCCACGCACCCATTTACTGGCGCGCGGCGGGTGCCGGCGTCTGTCGGGCCGCGCCGGTCACAGATACGGCTGGCTGTGCCGACTTTGAATCAGGGTCCCTGACGGCCCCCACCGGGCGGCGGGCGCGAGCCGAACGACCCGGCCGGCCGACGGGCTCAACGTCTTTTTTGGTCCACGAAAAACTGCACTTCATCATCGAGCCCGATTGCCTTTCAAGACAGGTGCGCACACACCAGATTGCCCGGCGCAGCTTCCCGATAAACAAAAACAGCGGACGGCAAGGGTCGCCTCCGCGGCCTCAGCGATCGGAAAACGGCCCGTATCGCCGGGTCGGGCTCTGGCCACCGGCCGGACAATGGATGGGCGGCGCAAATGCCCCGGCGCAGGGTTTAGAGCCGGTGCCGGTGCGCCGGGCCGGAGAGGGGCGGGCAGAGGAGCCGCGGGCAGCAGCAGCAGCAGCCTCCAGTGGCCAGAGACGAGCCTCGTCACCGACGCTGCAGACCAGGCATCGTCACGGCGCCGGCATACAGAGCTGAGGCAGACTCAAAACAGAGACTACTCCAGGCGACCAGCAGCTCTGGCATCCTACTCCAGCGCAGACAGGCTCGTAGTTCTGCCCGGCAGACGCGCACGGATATTAATAATCATTTGGGATACGATTACAGACACTTTTGGATTTATCTTACAACACAAAGATACTTTTATCTATCGAAAGCCGAAAGACTTAGCTTTCTCTACAAAGCTAAGGGCTTTAAAACGAAAGCTTCTTATCGGACCGAAGGTTCTCGTTGAAAGCTTTTCCATAAACAAATGCCTTATATGTCCTACTACAAAAATCCGAATTGTTCGCAGTAATCGTGCAGCAAGCTTTAGTCAATCAGTTTCCACCTCTTCAGTTAGCCGGGCACCGGACCAGGCGGCGGCTATAGCCGCCGCGACATCGGAGACTGCGACGCTTGATCGGGCGTTATCGGAGACTGCAGCCGCCTGCTGCTGCTGGTAGCTAACACCAGTCTTCTGAGAACCGCACCGTACCCATCACAGCCCCCAGACAGCTGAGCACCGAGACAGACAGACAGACAGACAGACGTCCCCTCCCGGAGACAGACGGTCCGACGTCCGGGCCTCTCTCGGGGGGTCGGCACGCTGCCAGCACCTGCCCCAAGGTGTGCAGTGTCGGCCCGAGATAGCAGCCGTGGCGCTTAGCATGCAGCTGTGCCAACACCCATCTTCGCGGAAACATCAGATAGCCGTTTCCATTAGCTGCTGAGTGAGCAGCGGCTGTCCGCCGTGTGCGGGGAGTGGTCGGAGGTCACCACAGCGTCCGGGGCCGACCCTATCACCTGGCCGATCACCACCGCTCCCGTCACGTGCGTGGTCGCCGACGGACACTGCGGCGACATTTCCCACGGATCGGCGTCCGTTCTCGGCGTCACAGCGGCCATCGGCCCGGCGTCTCCGTCGCTATCTCCGGACGTAACGTGCACCGCCCCGACCCGAGACGGCTCAGGACGCATTCTGCGGCGTCCGCTCACATTCCGCACCGCCATTCCGAGAGCCGAAACTGGCGTCTCCAGCGTCTCCGGCGTCTCCGTTCGTCTGTCAGTCCGATCGAGCAGCGGTGGGTCCATTGTTTCAGCGTCCCCGGGTGTGTTCTGGGACCGGGAGGGCCGGCGTGGGGACGGACTCACCTGGCATACAGATGCACCGGAAGGCGCCGCTCTCGTCCAGGCACGTGCCCTCGTTCTGGCACGGGTTCGAGTCGCACTCGTTGATGTTGATCTCACATCTGCAAGAGAGGTAATCACGATTGGTATCAGTTGCGTGTATGACCCTGGGCATTCGTGATAGCAATTAGGAATGCCACAAAAAATACCTGAACAGTTCTCTATAACGTGCTAAGGAAAACACCGTTCGGATCGGCTGCCACAGCAATGACAAGCAACATACCTTCCCGACGAAAAACCATCAGTCCTATAGCACAGTCAGAATGTTTTATATGTCTAATGCCGTGTGGCCGGAACTGTGACTCAGCAGCAGGTGTCGGTTCTTTCCGAGGGGTGCGGCGGCACACGCCCTCTGTCGAACAATCGCACTGAATGCCGGACCGTGCACAGCGCGAGCACACGTGTTCACCGCTGAGCGTCGTGTTCACCGCTGAGCGTCGTGTTCATCGCAGAACATCGCGCGGCGTGCCAGGAGCCGGTCGTGCTTGGCGTTCCCAGCGGTTGTGACGGGGATCAGCAGATCGACGGAAATATGCTACGCGATTGCGGAAATGTTTGAATTCGCGCTATGAAAAAACTGTACGTGAATGTATTCATTCATCCAAGGTTTCTGGGGCCCAGACCCAGGTAGGTGGGAGCGTACGATCAGCAAATACCACCAAATCCCTGTTCTTTATAGCATAATTCAAATTGTGTCCCACCATAATAAAGACAATGTTATTCGATTGACTGTTCAGCTCAGTGCAGCGACAGTCCCTCGGGGGGAGCCAGGGAGCCGCTCTGCGCGTCACTCTCGTCCTTACCTGGCGCCGGTGAAGCCAGTCGAGCACTCGCACTTGAACGAGCCGGGAGTGTTGACACATCTTCCGTTGTGCTCGCACGGAGAGCCTGCGAACGGACGGGGACGGGGTGGCGTCAGCTTCAGCAGACAGGGGTGGCGTCAGCGTCAGCAGCAGCGTCACACACAGGCTGCATGTCGCAAAACACGCCAGGTCATCACTCGATCCAGGCTCGACATCGCAACGGCCGCTCGGTAAAAACTCGACAGCTGGAATCCTGAGCTGGAGAAATTCTGAGGCGAAGACACATAAAACAACATGCTAGGCTTGTTGTGCCAGACTCAGCCGCCCACAGCGGTCAAACAACTATCAATACGTTGTGTAACTACAGCACAGCAGATGACGGTAAAAACGAATTATTCATTACGTTATATATTTGCAAGATGAATGACTTTGATAGAACATCCCAACGTACAAAGAACACTGAAAACTTTTCGTGTTCACTTCACAACTAATCAAAGTGAAATACAAAATAAAACAACAAAACAGCTCGGTTGAAGACTAAATGATATAAGCAACACTAACGAGCGAAGAAGTGAAGCGAATAACACAAAGTATTTTCAAACAAATCTGAAAACTGGTGCACTCGGAGAACAAAAAAGAGCATGCGACAATCCTTGCCACGCTCCGAGAGCTGCGGCTTTTCTGAGAGAACAGACTGACGAGGTCTGAGCTGTTCTGATTACAACCGGTCGTGACGGGACAGATTTGATAACAGCCTGTTGCCAACAGGTTCCTAAGGCTATGATGGGAAACTATGAGTCTATGATGGGAAACTTTAGTTGAACGCCACTTAGTTCACCGCTTCCGACTAATGCAGAACAAGGAGTCCGGGATTTTAATAAACGCTGACGGACGTTGTCAGTTTCCGTAATTATAAAAAGGATCCGTAAAGCCAGTCTCGTCTTAGAGACTGATTAATTGCAGTGATTTAATGATGCCTAGTTGCAGTGATATAATGATGTCTAGTGATGTCTAGTGATGTCTAGATGACTGTCCGATTGGCAGGGTACGACCTTGATGGTACTGATACGCTGCATCCGTTAATCAACCTTTACCTGCCCTCTTCCTGAAAAGGTGAAGTATTGTGTTGACCAATAGCATTGTATCTTCCGTACAAACAGACTGTAAAAACCCTTAATCCCAGTGGACTAGTCACAGTCACACCACCGGAAACCATTCTTCGCTCACAGCGAACTGCCTGTGGGGTGGTGAATTTCCACTAGTGTGAGGTGGGGCTTCCAGAAAGCAAAGCTAAGTCGACTATGCAGCGAATCAGCATATATACGCTATCCTAAAGCCGGGTCTAAGCGATCTCACAGCACTACAAATACAGCCAGCAGGACGCAGCAGCACGGAGGCCAGGCCAGGCCAGCAGCCAGCCAGCAGCGGAGGACGGAGGCGGTCCGGACCGACCGGCGAGAGACCCATCCTTCGTCCCAGCCGCTCCACCTGTACCCACCGACTCCGACCTGCCGTCCGCATGAAGCAGTATACAGCGCTCTTTATAGACAGATCAAATTCAGGTAACAATTTCTATTATATTCGTCATGAAGCCATATGCACAACCCGACATTGACGGCTTCCATATGACTGTCTACATACGTCTGCAAGTCTATTCGAACGAGCGAGCGGAGGGTTATATACACTACAGACTCGCTATGTCAACGGCAGGCGTGGCGGAAGTATGCGCCCAATTTCTACGCAGAAACTAGCCCCACGACAACGGTGCTACTCAGCCGGGTCAGGCACAGCAACCCGTAACGGCGCCGCCGGGCTGCCAGGGGTCGTGGGTCAGGGATCGGGCGGCGTTCGGTGTAGCCCAGCGTGCCGTGCCGCGCGGCGGTAAGCCGGCCGGCGGCTCGCGCGTGGGACAAAGCAAGGCATCGGGCCGGTGGGAGCGCGCCGAGCAGTCGCCATCGGACGCCACCGTGCGGCCGTTCCCCGACCCTGGAGCGGCACCGCCGCCGGCCATGACCCCGATGTACCGGCTAATGGGGGTGTCGGAAATATTTACAGCCCGGATTACAACACTATAGAGGGCAATAGAATGTCAATACTGTTGCATTGACATCACAATATACCGAGACCTGAGCGGGGAGTAATGGTCACTAAACGGGCTACCAATACTGCTACATTAACGTTACACAACACTGGGACCTGCGTAACCGCCGCACTTAAGCCCAGCAAAGAACGGGTATCCGTCAGATCACGCCGGTTCCCACACATCTACCCTGCGACCGGCGCCGGGCCTGCACGTCATTTCTGCACCTCTAAATCCGCCGCCGAGCCGGCCACGAGCGTGCAAGCGACACTTTTCAGGCTCCATATACGACAGAAGATACCATCAGGGAAACTCTGCCACATCGCATCCAGTTTGCCTGCTGGCGGGCGGGGAGGCCCGGCGCCAGCCACAAGACCAAGACTATAACCATCACCACCTACACCACCACCAACCCAACCACCACCACTACCACCTGCTTCTGAAGCACCCGCCCTTTCTCCCCGCGCCAATGAGTGTTGCCTACCTTCTTCGCACTCGTTGAGGTCCTGCGCGCAGTCGTTTCCCCAGTAGCCGGTGTCGCAGTGGCACTTGTAGGTGCCATTGATGGGCGACGTGTAGCACTTGGCACCCGAATGGCACGGGTTGGACGCGCAGTCGTCATTCAGGTGACACAGGAGACCTGTGGGAGAGAAGACAAGAGGGCCGCGATGGTGGGTCACGAAATCCGGGCCGCGTCCCCACGAAATCGTGACGGGCAGAAATCAGGCGGGAGGGTGGTGGTGGTGGTGGGGGGGGCGGGGGTCGGACGCGTCAGCATCCCACCGCAATTCCCAGGGGACGGCAGAGCAGAGCGAACCAGTTTCTGCACCGGCGGGGGGTCACCGAGCCGAGGAAACTGACCGGCCGGCCGTCTCCCCGGACAATGCGACGGCGAACAATGAGCCATCGACTCCGCCGCCGCATCGATCGCAATTTAGATAAAGCCGAATATGCAACATGTCCGCCGAATCACAGATCGCGCTCGCAAGACAATGGGACACTTCGTCATAGGCCAAACGAGCACGAAAAAACACACTCGCCCGGCGGACGTCGGGCCGGCAGACTCGCCCCACCGGTTTGGTTCGGCGCTGCCGCTGCAGCAGAGCGCTCGACAGTCGACAGCAGCAGCAGCGGCGGCGGCCGACCGGCCCGGCGTCTCCGATCGCCGCTCTCACGCACCTGTTTTGCCGGGCGGGCACTCGCAGTGGAAGGTGCCGACGCGGTCGTGACAGGTGGCGCCGGCGAAGCAGCCGCCCTTGGCGCAGTCGTCCTCGTTCTCGCTGCAGTCGTCTCCGAATCCAGCCGTTGACGCAGATGCACGAGTAGCCGCCCACCGTGTTGGTGCAGGTGGCGCCGTTCTTGCAGATGGAGGGCCGCAGCGCGCACTCGTCCACGTCCTGCCGAGAGGAGACAGAGGTCAAACAGGCTGAACACTTACATAACAATTACTGTCACTCCTTCACTCACTATCTCATTCAGATATTCAGATGGAGTGCACAAGCCGCATGAGTTGTTCACACAAACTACAATAACCCCAACAAATGCTTACCAGATCTGTATACAAATCATACACAAATATCGGCCAACTGTCGAAGCAAACGATGAATTATGTCCCTGAGAGCGAGTCCAGGTGTCAGTAAGTGAGGGGGCGGAACAGCCGCCGCCATAACCCCTGCATGATTGCTGGTCTATCGTGGTGAAGTCACTCAGCTGGTGTCCGGGTCTCAGAGACAGATGACATCACCGCAGCAGGCAGCAGCAATCGAGCAGACAGGTCGAACCGGCCCACTGGCATTGGTCTCAGACATAACGGATACATTCGGAATCATCCTTCACTTTCGGACAAGGCATCAACCTCCCCTACAAGCGCCATCTTGTGCTGCGACTTCCCACCCTCCGTGAAGAGCTAAATTCCCACCCTCCGTGAAGATCCGGGAGATTTCGGGAGATTTCACCCTCCCTTTAAGTCGCATATGCCAGCTGACAGCTAAGGGGATCTGTGTACCTCCACCCATCTCTCTGCGGCAGATTCACGGCAAAAATCCCGCCGGAAGCGTGCTCTCATCCCACGGGAATGTCCTGAGCCATGAGTCGCGCCCGTACAGCAGGGGAGAGACGCCAGCAACACGGCCGGAGAGCGCCCCCTATCGGCCGATCAACACCACAGACACACCAGCAACACGGCCCGAACACGTGCTCCGCTCCGCTCACCAGCCGGCATTACATGACGTGTTCCCCTCTAACGACCCCTGGTCAACCACCAGCGTCTGGTGCTGGGCCAGACCCCTCTAACGCTGGTCATTACATCAGACCACCTGGTCAACCACCAGCGTCTGGTGCTGGGCCAGACCCCTCTAACGCTGGTCATTACATCAGACCCCTGGTCAACCACCAGCGTCTGGTGCTGGGCGACCCCTCTAACGCTGGTCATTAACATCAGACCACTGGTCAACTCACCAGCGTCTGGGTGCTGGGCCAGACCCCTCTAACGCTGGTCATTACATCAGACCCCTGGTCAACCACCAGCGTCTGGTGCTGGGCCAGACAGCCTCAGGCAGGTACTTTCACAAGGAACGGCGACATGGCAACACGACGGGGACCGACAGCTGAAACAGGCCAACTGCACAAAGAAAGCTACGTTACATCGTCTCATCACAGCGAAACTGTTTTGTTTCATGCACTGTGAACGTCACATGGACTATCGAATCAAACGATCAGACGGGATCTAGAGCAGCTCGGCTGGGAATCGCAGAGCCGGCGTCATAACAGGTCCCCCGCTGTGTCAACTATTCGCAGCATTAACCAGCTAAGAGCGCTAGCCTATCCAACAGGAAGCGTTCCTTTTCAGAGCGATCGAGTGTTTGTGGCTGAATCGCAGCCCGGGACAGGCAGACAGACGAGAAACCCAGACGCCGGCAGAATGGGGCCGCCGCAGTGGACACCGGCACATATGGACGGTCCTGGGACGGGCATGCGGGGAAGGGTGCCAGGATCCGGGGAAGGGTGCCAAGGATCCGGGGAAGGGGTGCCAAGGATGGGAAAACATCTGGGGCTGAAGACCCAGTTCGGCAAGACGATGACGACAAAAAAGGCCTAGCGCTCTATTTAATAACACGCGAGGATGAATTAAAGGGAATGTTTCACCTTTCTATTGGTTTTGAACTGAGATAGCAATTATCTTTGGCCGTTATTGAAATGTATAAATTACTCAAACCATCTTCCCAAAAACTTAGCCGTTTTTAAGCTTTTTAATTTATAATTTGCAAAATGAGTATAGGCTAGTGCCACCGCTGACTAAGGGGGGGAGGGGGCGCTAAAGAACATTTAGGCTATCAAGCGTCACTGCTGACTAGCTGACAGCGACCTCAAGAATGTTAGTCCTGAAATACAAAAAAAGTATTGTATTTCTCGAACCTTGGCTGGATTACCTGCTGCGAGTACGATAACAAAATATTTATTTGTATTCAAGTCGCCAGAATTGTCCGAAATGGTTTGGCCAGCCAAATATTTGTATAGCGTATAGGTTTTCTCAGATCGGATATGGTCGCAGATGACATAATTGTCCCACAGTTAAAAAACTTCATTTGTATACAGCTAAGTTACTTTTCAAATAAATATCAACACCGTTTTCAGCAACACTTTTTAAAACTTAATATTTTTTACTACAGCCGGCGTATATTTGACAACTTTCAGAGAGGTGAAACATTCCCTTTAACTAGCATTCGTGGATCACGTCATGCACGTGTTCGCATTGCGCCGCGGGCGGCGGTGCGACTCGGCGGGGGACGTACCTGGGTGCAGTACTCGCCGGTGTAGGTTGGCGGACACTCGCACGCGTACGAGTTGACGCCGTCGACACACTTGGCGCCGTTCTGACACAGGTTGCCGGCGCAGTCATCCGTGTTGTCCTCGCAGTCCTTCCCGGTGAAACCTGACGGAGAGAGGAGAGAGACGGAGCGTCAGATCTGACCAATGGGGCGTCGACAGAGGGAAGAGAAAGGCGTCAGATAGATAGAAAGAAGGGAGAGAAGAGCGTCAGAGAGAGGGGAGCGAGGGAGGGAGAGAGGAGTCAGATCAGAGCCCAGGGACATACAGAGGGGAGAGGGGGCGCCAGATATACGCCCGGGGCATCACAGATAAGTCAAATACGCCCCGGGGAGTGATATACACTGCCCGAGGCCTGCCGGAGGAGTCCGTCGGCCGACCCTGGCGGCGGTCCCTAGCTGGCCTCGCAGCAGCTGCCGCCGGCGGCGGCGGACCGCCGTGGGAGAGACCCTTCAGCGACATCCGCCCAGGGCTGACAAATGGCGGCTCCGCGGACCATTCTAGACTGCCCGTACACCGAGACACAAAGACGGGGTCTCACACGGTGAACCCGTACAGACTGGCAGTCAGTCCGACACAAGGCAGGAAATCAGTCGCGTCTTCACTAACTGAGAATCAACCAATTAGTCGACCTTTCCATGATTAATCATGCCGTAGGTAATACATAATACAAACGTAGGCATAACATTTTCATCATAAGATATTAATCAAAGGGGAACATCATTAAGTGGGATAAATTTCATCTTAAAATATTACATATTTTTTACAAGGTTCGGGAGGCTGACATTTAATTTGCGGTTTGGGAAATGTTCCCAAATCTCTCAACAGGAAAACCTTCACATTATAGTGGTTCGCCGAAGGACATGCTGCTAGGCACCTCACTCCTCTCGCTTCTGTTCTTGGCCCTCACTGGCCGTCCCAGTCCGCCGAGCGGGATTTCTTTCTCCTTGGGCCCGATCGCGGGGCGGGCGGTGGACAGCGGCGGTGGCGCCCCCCGTCGGCGGCCGGGTGGCCGCTCGCGCGCCGGACGCACGTCATCCGTTCGGCCGCGGCTGCCAGAGGCCGCTCCACCGCCGTCCGGACCGTGAGAACTTTCCCAGAGTCCGAGGCCCTCGGCCCGGCCGCCGCCGCCGCCGCCGCCAAGACGCCGGCGGCGGCGGCGACCGGCGCGGGGCGGCAGCGGCCGCCGCCGCCGCCGCCGTGGAGCTAATGGCGCAGGCGCGCCGATCGCGGTGCGCCAGTTTTTGCCGAGCGAGCGGAGCGGTGGCAGAGCGGGGTGGGCGGGCGGGCCGCCGGCATTGTGAGCGGGCGGCCCTCGTGGGAGCGGCTCAGGACGGCGGCCCGTTGTGAGGCCGCTGACAGCCCACCGGCCGTCAATTGGGGGCTTTTCAGTGGACATGGCCTCGCGGCGGCAGGGACACAGGCGGCTCGCCGTCCCAGCTGCTCTCTCCCCGGCGTCGGCTCCCGTCAGCTCCGCTCACCGGCGGCCCCGCTGGAGCGGTGGAGGAGACACCAAGTCACCGGCAGAAGCCGAGCACATCGAACACAGCGCACAGAAACGGGTTCTGCCGCCGGTTCACATCCAGAGCGACTCAGACGGGAGACGGAATGACCTGTTACGAAAGAAAGAGCCGACAGATAGACAGCGCAGGATAATCACGTGCATTCATTTTTATTGCGATGCAAATATTTCGCCAGCTCCATTACGAAACCAAGACATTCTGGGTCAAAGTAATCTCGGTTTATCAAAGCGCAACTAACCATAAAGTAGCCGAAGCACCTCCGTGAATTATGCCGCTATCTATTCAAGTAAACGCCATGGACTGAAAGCGCCTCCCCAGTGGGAGTGGAGCATGGAAAGCGGTGTCATCGCGCCCACTAATACGCGGCGCCCACTATCACACCGTGCGACTGGCCCGTCGGACCCGGCGCGGCGCCTACATACTCGGGGCCAGCGACAATCATATCAGTACGGCTCTGCACTATACCTTCCCGAACTTTAGGGGAGCTGCAGCGCATCAAAATGGCATCATCCTTAGTATTGTCCACTGCATGAATTGCAATTATCGGGTAGATTCGGTAGCGGGTTTTCGCCATTTTGTCTCGGCGCCTGTGCCGGGTCGGCTGAGCTGGGGCCGGGGAGGGCCGGACGGCGGCGCCGCGTGGTCGGCAGTCGGCAGCAGCAGCTCGCCGTGTGCACTGTGCACTGTGCACTGTGCTGTGCACCGTGCAATTATCACGCTGCCACCGGCGGCAGTAATGGCTGTCGGCCAGGTGGCCAGTGGGGCCTGCACCGGAGAGCGGCGGAAGCGGCGACCGGCAGGTCACGGGCGGGCCGCTCTCCCACGGAGCGGCCGAGAGGCTCCCAGACAGACGGCGGCGGCGGCAGACCCGGCCCGGTCAGTCCGGTTCAGTCCGGTCCGGTCCGGTCCGGTCCAGTTCAGTTCAAGGAACAAAGCACAGTCGGTGCTACCGTGGACATAAGTGAAAAATGATATACATTAAACCAATGATCTTATGGAAAACAATATTCAGATTGTATATGAAGTCATTTGCCATCGATAATTATTCGCCACTTCAACTTCCGCCAGTGCCTGACTGATAGCCAACGGTGGCGGTGTCAGGGCCGCTCCTCTCTGCGGACACTGCGGCTTCTGCGCGGCTCCCCAGCAGAGGCAGGCAGCACCCAGCGAGCGACTGGTGTCCACTGTCCAGCGGTCGCCGGGTGAGCTCACACAGCAGCCGCGCGAGCGACAGCCGACGGCAAACAATGCTGGCCGTCACTGGACAGCCGCGGACGGGCAGACAGTCGACTGACCGCTGAATGCCCCGAGATATGCTATCAAAAACGCGCCGGCATCGCCACCGCCAGATCAGCCCGCGATACCTCTGCACTTAGCATTTCGCCGAGACCAGGTTATGACTGGCATTACAAGCCGGCATAACGCAGGCCGACCGAAGACGCTCTAATCTCGATCGAATGCCCCGCGTCACGGCGTCCCTCGCAGACCACAGATTGGCTAATTATACGGTGCGCGAGTGACGGCGAAGCGGCGATAATGACGCACACTAAGTAGTCTCGCGGCCGGCTCCGGGTCGTCTCTCTCAGAGTCCGGGCGCAACAAAGGGTGGCGGGGCGGCGGCTCTTCGCCGAGCGCCGGGAGTCCGGAGAGGCAATCGCGTTCAATACGCGGCCCGGTCACGACCGCGCGGCGCGGCGGTATCGCGATGATCGCGCCAGGATCGGCGCCGCCGGCTGACACCGATCGGCACGGAACGGGAGCAATGCACAGCGCCGGACCGCGGAGCTGCGGTCAGCGAACGTTCTGCTCATGAGGGCGGCTCCGGGACTCCCATGAGGGCGGGTCCGCGACTCCAGCAGCGAGCGGTTGGAATGATCGCAATTGTGATTCACTTTTTAGTTAATGCCATGAACTTAAAGTGTGTATATAATATATATATAAAATATCCACGGGCCAATATCCATTTCCCGATTTACTTTTATTTTGATTATCTAGAGATTTTGAGGTCGGAGATTTCGGACAGGGCCGCTCTGCTCAGCGGCCGCCATGGCGAGGGGCAGCAGCAGCTGCAGGAAGGGTGATGGCGTGCCGGCCAGACAGGCCAGGACCACCGCAGGGGCGCGGCCGTCAGGCGCAGCCGCAGACGAATAAGGAAGGATTGCACGCCGAGATGTTGGCTTTCAAAGCCGCCGAGCCGACCACAAGTCATTCGCGGAGAAAAATCACGTGTCGAGCGCGGTTTCTGGGAACATCGGGTGGGTAGCGCTGCACAAAGGCGCGCGCTGTCATATCGGGCCTGCCGCGACAACGGCCGCAGCGGCCACTGGCACACCAGACACATGCAAAACGATTTATCGGACACGGATCTGGTCTCAGGGCCAGCGTGACTTTTATGACCCATGTCAACCGATCGGAGAATCGCTGCCGCTGCCGCCTGCCAGCACCGACCACGCAATCGGCCCAAAGATTAGCAGAATACAACATTATTGAGAAAATTTAGCACTTTCACCGGGCTTTGGGAAGAGGAGATTTTGCAGACAAAGTCACAGACTATGTAGGCTTTTCCAGGTCGTTGCTCTCGCAGGCAGACAATCGTATGAAGGATCAGTCGCTAAAGCTTCTGTTCTCACGCAGGTCTGATGTTGGTGCCCGTGACGTCATTCAATGTATCCGTAGCTTCTCCAGAAAAGTTGGGGGCTGAGCTGGGGGAAATCGCTTTAAGTACCATCAAAATCCACAAAATACAGATTTCTTCCCGGATTTGACCCACTTCTTCGTCCAAGTTGGGAGACTGAAGCCCCCCCCCCTCCTCCCCCAACTGAATAGGAAACTACACCCATAGTCTGACCGGAAAATTATTTCGACGGTCATATTTGTCCGATAAAGATACTGAGTATGTATCAATTAAATGCATTAACACGACTTTGTCTTGAAGACTTAAGTCGCTTGTGCATTAGACACAAGAAGATTGTTTAAGCTTACAATAAAACGTAAAATATATATTATAATATATGATAATAATATATATTAGCCTTCATTCACATCAGATAATCGTCTCCTGACATCCAATCACTCAAAAGCAACAGTCTTCAACTTCGACTTTTCCCGCAAACACAATTAATATCTGACCTCATGCGCTGCCTGGACTGACAAATAAACTTCAAGGACTGGGAAAACGCTGCAGCCCAGTCTGTCGTTATGGCTCAGCATTCCTTGTTCTCGGTGGTGTAGTTATTGTCGAGACAGACTCAGGCTACCTATTGTTATAGACCAGGAAAACCGAGCACAGCCAAGAGCAGCGTTTCTTCGACAGGTTCTGTTTGCTGCTGAAACCCGAAACGATCCGAGGGTCCCGTGCCTGGCCTGAAGTTCTGAACGTCCCGCGGGACCTTTTAAATAAACCCATCCCAATACCAAGACAATCTCATACAAAAGAACAGCAGGACAGCACTCACCACCAATCACATGGGATGAGCATCCCAGCCGGGGAGCGGGACGGGCCGCGGACCAACACTCACCGAGAGGGCACCGGCACGAGTGCTCCAGGTCGTTGATGACGGTACAATTGCCGCCGTTCCGGCACGGTGACGGCACGCACGGCACGTAGTTGGTGTCACAGTTGCGTCCCGTGTAACCAGCGTCACAGATGCACCTGCGGCGGGGGGTCAGAGGTCAGTCAGGTGGGGTCATAGGGACACTCTGAGGTGTCACGGGCTACAGGGCTGCTACGGGGCCCACGGCAGTGGCGACACAACACAGCTATTGAAATCAGCGATCGACGAAATTTGCAACAGTATCTCGGGAAGTTTTCATTTCGTGCTTCAAACGATAAAAGTATCGTCAAATTAAAGCTTCCGAGGAAGATCTGTTGGCTTTTTATCGGTAAATACGTCCAGTGTGGTTTTCTTCGAAGCATGAAAGTTAAAACTCCCCGAACTTATGCAGATATTTCGTCGATGTTTGCACGTATGCCGGTAGCCGCAGCGTCAGGGGCGCGACAGAAATGGTGTGAGACGCCTGACTATCACTTAGCCTACCCGGGAAGCGCGCCAGCCCGACAGAGGGTCACCGTGATGCATAGTGATGCATTATCCAGCCAACAGTGACAAACCGTCTCTGACATTCAGCAGCTGCAACAGCGCGATAGCAGAATCGCTTCAATAATTCAACATGACAACGTCAAAGCGTACATAATTCAAACCGCCTCGGCATCTTGTTTCTAGGGTGTCATTCGTTATGATCTGGACATAAATATAATCAAACGCGCATAAGTGAACATGGCACAGTGAGTGCCTGCTGGGCTCAGTAATCCACACCTCCGCGCCCACTCACAGTTTGTTTGAACACCCCACAAAATGCGCGTCGCGTCAGCTCAGGTGGGAGTCATATTTTACTTTTTGTGTAAAAGCCGTCAACGGCGGTATCGGCGTGTAAATAAAACACAGCGATACGAGCCGGCAGCAGCGGCCTCCTGATCCCGACAACAGCGATCGCTCACCGTGTTGGGCCTCCGACCGCGACGGTTTCGCAGGTGGGGCAAGGCCAGAGCCAGAACCAGACCGACAGTTTCCGTGGTGGGGGGGCGTCTCGTCGGCGCGGCACCCACAGGCGACCCCTCCCCCCCCCCCTCCCGTCCAATCATAGCTTCTCGGAAGATACCTCTGGCAAACCGCGCCGGCCTCAGCGTTTTAACGCCGTGTTTGTGCCGGGCGGCGACCCCTGCCCCTGGTGACCCAACAGGTGGCGGTGGTTTCGCTGCCCCCTCCCCAGCGAGGGGGGGTGTCGGACCGCAGTGGTCACACCTGCCCTATCACGGCCACTGCCAGTCTCCACCGCACAATACAGCTGACCAAGCCCAGCTGTGCCCGGCCACCCTCTGCCGCCGTCCTCGCCGACCCTGCCGCCTATCAACAGACTCTGCCGCCGCCGCCGCCGCCGTTTTTAGCTGAGGTCCGCTGAATTCTCAGCTGCTCGCCCCATGCTAGCTTACAGCTTGTCGCCCCAGACGAGTACAGTTGGACGCCTGGGCCACTCATGACCACAGGCAGACACGTTTCTCAGCGTCCAGCCAAATGAAATTACACAACAAGTGAGGGCTATCATTTTCGATCCGGCCTAGATTCGGTCCAGACCCGGTCGCGCCGTCTGCGCTGGCGGCGGCGGCGGCGGCGGCGGGCCATGTTCCCTGTAATGACGAGCCGCGGTCGGCAGCTCACCGCTCCTGTCCCCGGGGGCGGCGCGCCGGACGGCCGCAGGTCTTGTGGTGGTGGTGGCGCGCCATCCATCTAACGGCGGCCGACATCGCAGTCGCCGCTTCACCGCCGCTGTTCACCGAAGGCTGAGCCGACTTTACTTTACAAACGAAATGAATGGAAATTAAAACAAAACAGCTTCCTTAGTTGGACCATTTGAAATATATATCTCTGCAGCTATTGTGAACTGTGCCCACGGGTTTCCACAAATGGAAACTCGTGGGCTTATCTATTACGTTTTTGTCATGATATCTGTTGTATCAGCGCGGCACATGTTGCAGCTCCTATTTCCGCCACCATCAAAGCCCGGCCCGGGGGCGGTACCCAGCGCGCGCTGTTTTTTGGCGGTACCACGCGCTGTTGAATTCGTCATATCCGAGCAGTGCGCTCCGCAGGTAATGAGTCCCTTGCTCCGGCCTGCGCCGCACGCCTGCCAGCAGCCTGTCAAGAGGTCAACATGTGAACGGGGAACGTCGGCTTGGTGGCAAGCTGACGCCCGGCGGCGGCAGGACCGATCCACCCTCAGACCAGGCATCACAGAGCAAACAAAAACACCAAAACACCGGCAGCGCGCAGAGCCTCAGCTCCTCTGGAAACACCGGCCCGGCCACTCCTCCACGGCAGCGGCACCCCACCGGGACACACTGCACCCGCCGCCGGCCGGCCCGTGCACACCGCCGCCGTCCGCGTCAAACGGTAACCCGCTCCTCAGGCCGGGATGGCGGTCATGTTTCTCCTGCGCCGCCGAACAGCGCCGCTTCGTGCCGCCAGCGCAGCCGTAAAACGCGGCGACGAGCCGCCGACTCTCAGATGAGCCGGATCAGTGTGCGCCAGACTGTAATACAGCACTGTTCTGCAGTATGCAGCCCTGCGTCAGACGGGTCTGGCGTTGGAGGCGCGCCGCCGCCCGGGAGTGGCCGAACCGAGGGCAGGAGCACACGCCAGTCGTGGTGTGTTGCAGCCGCGCACCAGCCGGGCGAACTACCATCCCCCTCGATCTTACGCTCACACTACCCATGTCTCCTGCGTCTATATCCCCATGCAGAGTTCTCACTTCCCACCTGAACCCGAGATCTGCGGACTGCGACCCTCACAAGTCCGCTTTCAGAGACGTAAGCCCTCTCCCAACCCACACATTCTTGTGCCCGCGGTACTCACTGGCCCTCTCCCCCACCCCGACCCGGCGGTACTCACTGGTAGCTGCCGAACGTGTTGACGCAGCGGCCGTTGGCGCAGGGCGCAGTGTCACACTCGTTGATGTCATCAGTGCACTTGGAGCCGGTGAAGCCGTCGGCGCACTGGCAGCGGTAGCTCGACTCGAGCGAGGTGCAGCGCGCCGCGTTGCGGCACGGCTGCGACGCGCAGTGGTCCTTCAGCTCGCAGTTGTCGCCGCGGAAGCGCGCCGGGCACGTGCAGCGGTAGCGGTCGAGCGTCTCCAGTGAGCAGGTGCCGCCGTTCTGACACGGCTCGCTGTCGCAGGCGTTGGCCAGCGGGATCTCACACAGGCTGGCCGTGTAGCCGATCGGACACTCGCAGGAGAAGCGCGGACTGGAGCTGTCGTTCAGCTCCACTTTACAGCGGCCGTCGTTCTGGCAGCGCTGGCCGCGGCCGGTCAGGCAGGGGTTTTCATATTGGCAGTACGTGCCCACGTGCGTTGGGGGACACCTGCGGAGGAACAGAAGGTAGCGTCAGTGGTGGTGCACAATATGTGGAAACATGGGGTCTAACGGTTTTGAATGTTCCTTTTCAACACAATACATCATGTTTAACGCCGTTATTTACATAGAATCACTTCATGTCCTAGAATCACTCTTTAAGCTTAACACATCCTCCTCAGTTCCCACTTTCAAGTGACGCTTTTCTAAACAAGACCGTGTGAACGTCTCCAAAAATGGGTGTGCCAAAGTAAATTTGTTAAGCTGATCCTTGCCATGCATCGCCTTAGTGTTTATGTTCACAATTCCCGAGAAAGTGGGATCCCCGCTCTCACGATCTCACTCACCGCCGCCTACGTAAGCCAATAAACATCTCCCAAGACTGTTTCGTGTCACGCGCCGTCTCCGCGTCAACATTCCAGTCAGCGGGATCAAACAGGATGAAGATCGCCTTACGATTGAACCGCCAACAACGGATCGATATCCGTGAGATGTGATTTTCCTGCGGCGTTCCGCGCGTCATGCGGGGAGGCCGGCTGTGAGCGGCGACCAATCAGCGCTGCATGGCGGTCCAGCGTGACATATCAGCCGTCTCGTCCGCTCTCCCGCGTCAATAAACACTGACGACAAAAACCGAGCGCGGCGCCGCGGCTGTCCTCCGTAGAAGACGGCCGATTAAACCGTTCATCATCTCTGAGGGCCTGACTAGTTGGGACATGACACGGCCCCGCTCACGGGCATCATAGCTGGAGAGACAAAACCGGACGGTGAGCGGGGTAAAAAGCCGCCTGCCGGCACTGATCGATCGCTGCGACCGAGAGTCCCGCCGAGAGTCCCGCCGAGAGTCCCGCCGTGAGTCCCGCCGAGAGTCCCGCCGAGAGTCCCGCCGAGAGTCCCGCCGAGAGTCCCGCCGAGAGTCCCGCCGAGAGTCCCGCCAAGAGTCCCGCCGAGTCACCTGAGAGTCTCGCCGAGTCACCTGAGAGTCCCACCGAGTCACCTGAGAGTCCCGCCGAGAGTCACATGAGAGTCACCTCTGAGAGTCACCGCGGAGTCACCTGAGCCGGTCAAGGGAGGGGAGGACTGCTGGAGACATACCAAAGATGGGATGGCAGGATGGCTTAGAAGGATGCAAAGCTCTGAGTAGAGTCGATAATCGGTAACTGTCACCAGGGATGAGAGACTAACTCGCGATAGGGTTGGCCAGAAGCCTTCAACTGTGGGATCGCAGGTTCAGAGATGTCTAGTCGACAATGACCACAAGGTGAACCACGCGATGAAACCGAGGGCATAAGTTGGACGGCCACATGATCTAATGCTTGGTTTAAGACCAGCACAGATGAAAGCGATAGCACCGAAACACGCAGAGGAATCACGAGATGGGAAAGAAACTTTCCGACTTCAATATCGGAAGACATCATGGGAAGAAACCAATATGGACATTTCATAACTAATTTCTGACTAACCGATAACCTGCGGGGAGAGTGGAGAAACTGCCTCATTATAGGCCAATTGACGGGAAGGAGCCACGCAGCTGGAGCTAATAACCCGAGACGTATAACCCTCACATGCCGACAGCATGAATTAGAAGAGCCGGCTACCGTGGCGCCAGCGGCAGCACCGACTTCAAACCAACACATTCACAAGGAAAGCTGCGCGTCGTCGTGGCACCCAAGACCGCACCTGTGTTGCACGTAACGAAGAGTACACGTCACGGAGACAGCAGCTCGCCGCGTGACCGACCGGACAGGACCGCCCAGCTGCGCACCCCTCGCGCACGCTCCACAGCCTCACCGCGCGGCGAGCAGCGGCGCGGCGGCGGCGAGTGATGGCGCACGCCGCCATATCGCGGCGACAATCGTATCTGGCTGATGGGCTCCATCGGCTAGCGGAGCCCATTTGTCCCGCTTCGGGACAATGCAAAGACAAAGCGGCGGCGGCGGCGGCGCGAGCGGCCAGGCTCGGTGACAAATGCACCGCCAGGGCCGCCGCGCTTTGTACCGCCAGGCGACAAGTGGGCCGTGAAAAATGACCGCCGCGGCTCCATTTGCCAAATCTAAAGCAATAATCCCCGAACAAAGGGGTGGCGTCTCTGCTGGTTGGGGTGATGATTGCGCCGCTAACAGTCGGCGTGGACCCGATGACGCGGGCGGGGATGTCGGCTGGGATGTCGACTGTCGAGCGATGTCGAGTGGAGCGGTCAGAGCTGCCGCGGGCTCGGTCAGAGCTGCCGCAGGCTCGGCCGCTGCAGCTGCGCCATCCCCGCCGGGCAGGTCTGACAGACGGGCTCGGGGGCAGGCGGCAGGGCAGATTGACGGGTACGCGGGACGGCAGCAGGGTCGGCAGGGTCGGAAGGGCCGGGAGGCGGGTCCGGCCTCCGCTGCCCGCCGTTCTCACGCGTGTTGTTTACTCGAGCGCTCCCCAGAGATGGATCAGCGCTCCCCGCCCTCCCCCCGCGCTCCCGGCCCTCCCCCCGCGCGCCCGGCCCGCCCGCCCGCCGCCCAATATCCAATTAACATCAACAGCCGCTTGTTGTACTTCCCGGCGGTGCGCATTTTTATGCCGTTTTCCCATAGATTAGCGGGGCCGGGCGCGTTGCAGTCGCCCCATTGTGCCGTAACGTGCGCCGCCCAGGAGCCCACAGATGGCCCACTGAGAGCCAACAAAGGCCCTCAAGCACCGCTCCCGATACCAGATCGATGCATGTAACACAGAGCAGCTCATCTATTCATCGTGTAGCCAACCAGCCGTATTCAAAACCTGCTGCCAAAGCCACCAACTGTGGGAAGGAAAAACCACACTCTATATTATGGGCCACTTAATAATATGTGAATTATTACCCGATTTTTAACCCTTTCGGAAAAAATCGGGACCATTAATCTCATTCCGGATTCAATGGCTTGAAGCCTCATGAAAAAACATCGGCCAGATAGAGAGGGGGATAAGCCACAGACAGCGGGCGCGGCGGTCGGCCACCTCTGGTACCGGGGGTCCGCCGCGGGGGCAGAGGCCAGCGTCGGCTCCGTCCGGGGCAGAGGGCAGCCATCAGCGGCTATTACAGCCGCGGCACCGCCCGCCAATAATGACCACCGCCGTCGTGAGAACTCCCCGTGGAAGGTCATGGCTTCACCGCCGGCTCCCCGGGCGATTCTGACTCAGACTCAGGCCCCGGATCTAACTTCAGCTCTGGCTCCGGGGTGGCTCCGGGGGCGGCTCCGACCCCGGCGGACGGGCCGCGGGCGTCCAACCGACGCTCAATTAGCCCCGTGGGGCAGCATGGATTCCTTCGACGCCCTCGGCGCGTTTCTAATGGCTCTCGGTCCGGTACCCCGGCCGCCGCTGATTGTATCTCCAGTCCCGGCCGGCACCCGGAGCGGCCCGGGCGCCGCGGCGGGTACCGGGCCTGGCTGTCTCCCTTGGCCGGCCGACCGTGACGAGGGCGGGCCGACTCGGCCTGGCCAGGAATTACACGGCGAATGACAGCGCCTGGAGCGGCACGCGTTCCCACGCCGAGACGCCGTGAAGTGTGGCCAGGACGACCGTGAAGTGTAGGCCGTCGGCAGCGGGGCTTCGAGGCGGCCGACCTCCACACCGGCGGGGACGGACAGAATCAGGATCGGGAGGCTCCGTGATGAGCGAAACAGAGGACAAAAACACCACGAGAAGCATAAGGGGCGGGCCGAGGCAGATGTTCTGTTTTTCTGTGACATGCGGCGAGTGACGGTAGGCGGATGACGGGTGTCTCGTGTCCGCCGCAGTCTGATGACGGGTGCCTCGTGTCCGCCGCAGTCTGCGTGTGCGGGTGTCAGCAGGGGTGACTAAGTACCTCGCCCCAGCCCGGCTCGTGTTGCACCGCTAATGAAGAGGTGCTGCCCGCCGGCGGGACGCTCATTCAGGGCCCACGTGTTCCGCTCCCTCCCAGGCTCCCGTGCCGTGCCGTCCGGCCGGCCGGCCGGGCCGCGGGGTCGCCGCCGCGCCGGCAGCTGGGCCGGAGAGCGGTGACGTCACGACTCAGCGGCGGCGCTGATTGGAGGAGACACCGGCCACCTGCGCTCGCACGCCAGATGGCCGGCCACCGTCTCCGCAGCCGTCAGCCCCTCGGACCCTCTCGGCAAGCGCGCGACGCAAAATCCGCGTCACCGCCACCTTGCCCACCGTCACCACTGCTGTCACCAGGGGGCGCCCGGCGAGCACGACAGCGGCGCACGACGCCGCGTGACACCGTGACGCGTGACGCGACCGTCACACCACATCGGCCAGCGGCTGGACAGCGGCTCTCAGCGCGACAAAGGCGGCCGGCGAGCGTGCAGCGTCGCCGCTCTCAGAGCGTGCACGGTCCGGGCCAGGCTCGCTCGGGTCTCCTGAGACCTTGGTCGGTGGACAGACGGCGGCCAGGCGGCCACTGCCAGGTGCCGACCGCTCGCTCGCCTGGTCTCAGCCGGCGGTCACTGCCTGACGCATCGGTTTTATTCATGAGCTGGGACGGGCGGAGCGCACGGGACGGGGCACGGCGGTGACGGCGGTGACGGCGGTGACGGTGGTGACGGCGGTGACGGCGGTGACGGCGGTGACGGCGGTGACGGCGGTGACGGCGGTGACGGCGGTGAGCGCAGTGCATCTCCGACATGCCGACCGTTTCCCGAGTCGCCTCCATTTGTCGATAGACGCGTCCGGCCCCACCCCGGGGCGTCGCCAGGGACGAGGGGAGCACCCCGCCACATTCCAGAGGGAGTCGGTGTGCCTGCCTCCCGGTGCCGACAGGGTGCACTGGGGGGGGGGGCTGTGACCGCCGCTGTAGCAGTGTAGCAGCTCGCTCCCTGCCGTCACTGGTTAGCAGTGGTTAGCAGTGGTTAGCAGTGGTCACGGCCTGCCTGCCGCGGCCAGTGGGTCCAGATATGAACACACCGCGCCGTCACTGGTTTAGCAGTGGTTAGCAGTGGTCACGGCCTGCCTGCCGCGGCCAGTGGGTCCAGATATGACACACCGCACCGTCACTGGTTAGCAGTGGTTAGCAGTGGTCACGGCCTGCCTGCCGCGGCCAGTGGGTCCAGATATGACACACCGCGCCGTCACTGGTTAGCAGTGGTCAGCAGTGGTTAGCAGTGGTTAGCAGTGGTTAGCAGTGGTCACGGCCTGCCTGCCGCGGCCAGTGGGTCCAGATATGACACAGCGCAACCGTCATGGTGTAGCAGTGGTTAGCATGGTCACGGCCTGCCTGCCTGCGGCCAGTGGGGTCCAGATATGACACACCGCACCGTCACTGGTTAGCAGTGTTACAGTGGTTAGCGTGGTCACGGCCTGCCTGCCCCCGCGGCAGTGGGTCGAGATCAGACACAGTATAAAACTGCCGCGCGTCACTGGTTAGCAGTGGTTAGCCAGTGGTCACGGCCTGCTGCCGCGGACCCAGTGGTCGAGATCAGACACATCCGGCGCCGTCACTGGTTATGCAGTGGTTAGCAGTGGTCACGCCTGCTGCCGCGGCATGTGGTCGAGATCAGACACCACCGCACCGCACTGGTAGCAGTGTTAGCGAGTGGTCACGCGCCTGCCGCGGCCAAGTGGGTCCAGATATGACACACGCGCCGTCACTGGTTAGCAGTGGTTAGCAGTGGTCACGGCCCTGCCTCCGGCGGCAGTGGGTCGAGATCAGCACACCGCGCCGTCACTGGTTAGCAGTGGTTAGCAGTGGTTAGCAGTGGTCACGGCCTGCCTGCCGCGGCCAGTGGGTCCAGATATGACACACCGCGCCGTCGAGCGTATCACTCATGTTTCTCAGTGGCGATAGTGACGCATCGCCGCCGCCCGAGGCGAAAGTGACGCACCCAACTGTCCGCGGCCCTGCTCATATCCGCTTCCCGAACAGCAGAGCGTGCAGCCCATTCTGCAAGACATGAGCGCTGTTTGCCAAGACAATGCAGCTTCACGCGAACATGCTCCAATTATCAAGACACATTTATGAAACAATGTCTTGGCGTAGCGCGAACACTATCCATTTCACGGCATTCACTACCAACATCATCACAGTTCAAACATGCAAAATGCCTTTCCTCTGTCAGAGCGCATTCCAAAGCTGGACTTCCCAGCGTTTTTGCTCAGTTACGTGAGCAATGCGCATGATCTGAAATACCGCGTTACTTGCTGTGCAAAACTGGCTTGACATGCAGCGATACTAAATCCGTTACTTTGGACAGTGAAGGATCAGGCCGGAGATTTGCACTTACTGCACAGAGAGCGAACAAAACCCTAAGCCGAACATGAACAGATTTAGCTTCAAACTGCGTCATTGCCCTCTCCAGATAGGCTTATGGGGAAAGCGTGTGCGGCATCGCGCGTGAGACATAATACTCGCGAAACAAATCATGCTCAGAGATTCAGTCATTTCACTGGAACATTGCCGATCGCATGATCGGTGAGAGAAATGCGCGGCACGGATTCTAACCGGGGGCGACGAACTCCAAAAACCCTGGGTCAGCCACCGCCGCCGCACTGACTCACCTAATTCGAGAGGCCACCCCAAACTGGGCTACTTTCGAGTCCATGAACCTCTGTTTCTTGACTCAGCGTTACTCTAATCCATGAACTCAGCGCTAATGCGGTGTTCGACTCGCTTCCCCTTCTTGCCAGCGGGTCCGCCCCACTGAACCTATGTCCGCCCGGGCCTGACGAGATAGCCGGCCGTTCCCATCCCCAGAGCGTCGTCCTGCGTAAAGGGTTACCGACCGCCGGCAGCAGAGGTCGGGGCACGCCTCGTACCACCTGCCCCCTCACTGGAGCGGGGGCCGGCCTCGCCACCAGCCAGTAGCCGACAGGGGACATTCCAGCGACATATGGCCAGCGTCTTCCCGACCTCCACCCCGCCGCGGGGCACACATTCCGACGGAAGCGTCTGCGCCCGGCGGCGGGCCTCGGCGCGGCGTGTGACCTCGCTCCAGACAGTGGCGCCCCGCACGACCCACCGCTTCCCATTAGTCGGCGAGAACGAGCCGACAGCGGCCGAGCAGGGGCGCGACACATGCCGCCGCACAGCGGGCTGTTTATTTTCACAGTCGCTATCGCGCCCATCGGCCAGTGTCCGGTGTCACCCGCCTGTCCACGCACGGCACGGCTCGGCACGGCACGGCACGGGACGCGAGGCTGGCGTCTCGCGTCGGGCGACGCAGCAGGGCAGTATCTCACCCTGGCCAGTATCTCACCCTGCAGCTGACACAGCTGCCTGCTCCAGACGCCAGCTGCCAGCTCACCGTCGTGGGAGAGCAAACACGAGGCGCGGACACAAGGACAGTGTTGCAGGCGATACAATGTCCGCTCGAGGAATGCGGCTGCTCATATCTGGCCGGCCGGTGTGCCGGTGAGTGACAATAGCGGAGCTGTGACCGGCCGCGGTGCGTGCCGCGTGCTCGGCTGCAGGGCGGGTTCCGCGAACGGCTGCAGCAGCGCGTTCACAGGCTCAGCAGCGCCCTTCACTGCATCAGCCATGGGACAGACTGCATCCAGCCGAGCACACAAACAACCTTGGCCAGTCGCAGCCCGCAGAATGCAGTCGAGATCCGAACACGATGCCCTGCACGCCCGGCGGCGAGTAATCAGACGTTTCGCGGAACGCTGCACCTTCAGAGTGGCCTCTGTCACCCCCAGCCGTGCATATCCCACCAATGAGCCATAATTCCACCGCTAATCACCGCGCGCCCGCCCCTCCCCCGGGCGGCCGTGCCCCAGACGACCGGACGCGGGCAGACGCTCCCACGGCGTCTGTCTGCCGTCTGCCAGACGCCCGCGGCGACCCCGCGGGCAGGCGCACCGCCGCACCAACCGCCAGAGGCCCCACGCCGGGCGGACGCTGGCCACTATAATCAACGGCGGACGGAGCATCGGACCCGATCGGTGGGCGCCCTCAGAGCCACCGTGATTGTGGCTTTGAGGCGAGACGCGCGCACACCGCGGGCGGCCGACGCCCCACAAAAACTGCTCCAGGGATCGATGCGGCGGCGGTGTTCCCACACAGACTGAAGTCCGACACTGGCGGTCTGGCTGGCCGGCTGGCTGGCTCCGCAGCGGCAGCGCGGGAGCAGTGTCGGGACGCACGGAAGCTGGCGGCGGGGCCGCGCTCCCGGTCAAAGGTCGCCTCGTGCCGGGCCGCGTCGAGTGGGCCGGCCGCGAGCGATCGGTCAGTCACGACGTGCGCCGTCGGCAGCGTCCAAGACCGGGCCTCAGCCACACGTGCTCAGAGCTGCTCCGCGTCCCTGACCTCGCTCCAGCTCCGCTGCCGCTCCCGCTACCGCTTCACCTCGTTCGGTTCAGACTCAGCAGCCTCCCAGAGACCAGCCGCCGCGTCGTCCAGTCGGCCGCCGCCGTTGGCGATACGGCAGGAGGAGCCGCACGGCGACTGCAGCGGCGCACAAGGCGACAAATTCGCCGGTGCTAGCTTGCCACGCAGCTGTGCTTGGCGGTCACCGCCGCTGACGACGCTCGTCTTCGTCACCGAGTCCGCTCTCGGGTGAGAGCGTCACCGCCTGTGTGCCACCTGTATAGTGCGTACCGGCTCGGTCGCTTGATGATGGTGGTCGGTGGTTTAGAGCACCGCAATTGCCCTGATTATATGGCGCCCATCGTGTGGGACGCCTGTGTAGTGTGTAGTGTGTACCAGCCCGGCCGTCTGCGTGCCGCCAGTGAGTGTGTAGTGTGTACTGTGTACCAGCCCGGCCGCCTCTGCTGATAACAACGCCGTGACGACGGCGCGCGAGACAAACAGCATGCGGCGTATCTGGCGCTACCCGAGAGGCGCGGCGGCGGGGAGAGGGCGGGGAGACACGGGCCAGGTCAGCAGCGCCCGGCGCCAGCCGCTGCAGCCCGACCTGACGTCTACGACGGCCGCGCCGTGTTGGCCGCGTCTCACAGCTCGGCCGCGTCGTGTTGTCCGCGTCTCACAGCTCGGCCGCGCCGTGTTGGCCGCGTCTCACAGCTCGGCGGCGGGGTCGGCGCGGCGTTTTTGCTGCGGTAATCGGAGCGGCCGTTAACAGGGTGCGTGGCTGAGCTCGGTGGCGCGGTAAATAAACAGGTGGTGGCGGCCGGCCGAGTTACGGCCGTGTGTGCACACCGAGAGCCGTCAGCGGCAGAGACGGACGGCCGACGGTCGGGTGGCGACGCACACGGCACACGCGACGCGATACCAGCGCCCCGGGCTGAGATACCAGCCGTCCCGGGCTGGAGACAGAGTGTGCCCGGCTGGAGACAGAGTGTGCCCGGCTGGAGGTACCAGAGTCCTGGGCTGGTGACATGGCCGCTTGGTCGGCGGTCAACACGCGATGGCCTGGCAGTGTCAGAAGCAAAGCGCTGAAGCCATGATAGTTTGCCCACAAAGGCAGGGTGCTGTCTACTGAGGTACAGAAGGGTCCGAGGGCGGCTCAGCCTGCCAGAATCTGCTCAGATGTCGGGACAGTCCAGATCTGTGTGGTCTCCTGGTGAGAGGATTCAATCAGCGGCGATCCGATCCCTCCGGATTACCAGACATGCTGATCCTGCGGTGGTGGCGGCGGCGGTGGCTGGCGTCCAAGGGCAGACGGCACCAGCCGGCGGCGGAGCCCCTGCCGGCCAGTCAGCCAGCTTCTTCAGCGCTCTGCAGCGGGAGACGTTTGAGGCGGCATCTCCTCTTCTCGCGTGCACGCGACCGCCGCCGCTGGACTCGCAGCCGTCTGAGGCGCCAGCAGTACGATCGCTAGCGATATCGGCCGCGTAGCTTACGCATACGAGTGACGAAACAAAGGGCCAGGTTCCGCCGTTCACTCGTGCGAGATAGCTGAGCCCGTGTCTGTTTGAGTGTGACTAGACACAGACGGCCGGGCTCGCGGGATACGTGATACACACTGCATTAAACGCAAGCTGCCTTTCGATCTGCCACGATCTGCACACCTGAGAAGGTTACGGCGCTCTCAGAAGCTGGTGCTGAGTCAGTGTCCGCCGCGCAGCGACTGATGTTATATTCCCTATCGTCTAGAGAATATACAGGCTCTGGGATTTCGCAAAGTCAGTGAGTGTACTCAACGACTGATTGCGATCATTACCTAGCTTCCGAGATCCTCGGCATGGGCATCGTGTGCGGGCGCTCCTCTATACTGATGTCACTCCGACAGGCCCTCGCTCGTCTACTCAGTTCCGCCTCGAGCTGTGTCTCTCTCGCGGTACGCTCGCGAGTGAATCTGACAATGATAGGGGACAACGGCGCTATGATTAGGCACCGTGATTAGGCACACTTATCCTCAGTGTTCCGCGCGCGACCAGCGGCTGCGGCGGACCTCGGTTTCGCACGCGAGACAGACCGGCACACAGTTGTACGAATATGACGGTCGCGACGACTGCCCGCGGTAATGCATGCGAGTGCTCCTCTCAGCAGAGCCGTACCGCTCAGCAGTGGGTCTGGCTGTGGTGTCGTGGCCGCGCGAGCTGTAGTGCACTACGCAGACAGATGACGAGTAGTCGCGCCCAAGGACGTACCCATACATTCTATTCGACGTAATGCACTGGTTGTTATGTGAGCACGTAAGTGTACATCCAGCGGATGCGTAGCGCGGCCGTACGCGCACGACTGACTGCTGGCGGCGGCCGAGGAGCCGAGAAGTAGCCGACGTGCCGATGAGGCGCCTGCCGCCCGTCCGCCTGGCTGGTTTACTATGGCCCAAATTAAAATGGCGCCTGGGCGCTCGGCAGATACCCCGCGCGTGCAGCTGCCGACACTGCGGGCTCGTGACGAGCCAGTGCTCACGGCGTGCCTAGACTACACCGATCCGCGGTTGCCTGAACTGGCCACTGCCAGGCCACTGCGGCGGCGCCGGCCTCGGCCTTGCCGTTGTTCAGGGGCAATTACCCGAGGTCCAATGTGGCACGCCCGTCGCAGGGTCTTGGCGCGGGCTTCCACATAAGCGGCTGGCCATGGGCAGCAGAGAGAGTTGCTTCGGCTCCCGCGAGGACCGACCACCGCCTCTCGACACTTGAGTCGGAACTAAGCATCGGCCAACCGACCCCCGCGTCCGTCCGCGCGCCGCCATGCAGGACGTGAACCAGGTGACACGCCAGCCCAGCCCGGAGTTCACCGTTTACTGCAGCGCATGTGCCCCGGTCCTGAATTCAGCGCCGGCAGACCCCGTCCCAACAGAGCCCAGCCCGCGGTCCATAGGCAGGTTCGCGGAGCGCGCAAGCGCCAGCCGGAGCCGTGACCGCGGAACCCGGCGCTAGATAGTCCGCTAAGCCCATAAGGTGGCTTCGGCCGGCCCCGGCCGCTGGCCGCTGCCAGGAGACCTGGGAACGCAAAGCCCACATGCCCCGGACGTATGTAACCCCGAGCCCGGGCGAAGCGGTCGAGGCCGCCGGCCACACGGCCTGCCGGCTCTGCCGCACGGGCCTGTTCTTGGTGGTCCAGGAGAAAACAAAGGATGCCGTGCCATGCGCGGGGACCCTAGGTACCCGACCAGGCGAATGTGGAGAGCGACGCGCCGCACCGCGGGCACGCTGTCCGTGGAACGCAGGGGAGGGGCCTGCTCGGCTAGAGAACCGGATGACCGGCAAGACGACGGTGCAAGGCCAGCACGAACGGCCTGTATGCCTGACGCTGCTTAACACAGACACTGCTGGCTAGTTGTACGGGTATTCATGTATTCACTGGTGGCATAATTATGGCGTCTGTAAGTGAAATTCCGGTTTGCCCGAGTGGCAGGCACTGTGAGTCAACCTATCTAGGCCATGTTCGATGTCTCTACCCCAAAAGTTGAGCGCAACTTTTTAGGACGTTAGCAGAAAAAGAATAGTCTGAACCACAGCGCGCCGATACCGAAAAAAAGAACCGAAAATGGCATTTACCGATTGTGGCGGCACTAAAAAGTAACCATGCAGGTACTATAAGTGCACAGAGTACAAGCTCTGATAAGAAAAGCCAGAGATGAGCTTTGAGCTTTGAACATATGCCATCGTCACGACTTGCAGCCTCCGAGCCGATACGAAAGTAATGTTCGGAAAACACGCCGAGTAGACACATCAGGCGTGGAGCCAGCTAGCTGGAGGCGCCGCTTGAATCGTGAACAGTGTGACAGGAATAGAGGATTTACGTCCCTTTACCCTGTATCCTATTGGCAGTCCTATTGACCTCAGACATCAGCTTAGGATAACCTCCATGTGCACGCTCACCGATTTCAATTAATACGCATAAATGCACATAATACACCGCGTACCCCGGCACAGGACCCAGGCCTTTCAGGACCCTTGCGTTCCTTTCTACCACAGCCCCGTCGCCCTGCTTCCAAACAGGCACAGCTGCGCCCCCTCCCCACCTCCCTGCCACGGCCATACGACCTTTTTTATCCACAACAGAGGAAACCCGTGGGAAGGCACGCCACTCTGCGGCCCTGCGCGGCCGCTCTCGGGACGGTGTTTTCCAGCCAGCGGAGCCGTGCTGTGCGGCACACACTTACTTGCAGACAGGAGGGTCGCCTCGCCGCCGCTGCTCGCACTTGGCACCGTTTTTACACGGGTTCGGGTGGCACGACCGGAATCCTGCAACAGAATCGGGGCGGTCAGTGGTCAGCGGACAGTGGTCTGCGATCTGCGATATCGACGCGGTCTCGGGGAACAATGGTGGCCATGTGAGCGGACCGGCGCCGGCAGTCCGGAGCCTCAGAGCAGGCACCGCGCGGCAGTGGCGGCAGCTCAGTCAGCAGACGGATCGGGTGTAGTCTACACGTCCTGAGATAGCCGCAGTGTCGGCAGCTGCCAAGTGCCAGCTCAGGTTTCAACACAGACTGCAGGCTGGGTACGGCTGCAGCAGCTGCAGGCCGCCGACCAGCTGCCGGACTCAGTCACACTAACAGACCAGTGCATTACGATCTGAAATAGAATGTACTGGAGCGCCCTGCGCTATACAACACAACAATATAGACTGTAACTAAAACTGTCATGAACCTCATCCTCATAAATGTCGCTGGTGCGCAAAATGTATCCGCTGTCGACAGCAAGGCATGCTAATATTGCGTTTATATTCAATCTCGTCACGGTACCGATAAACTGGGGTGAGTGGAACGCTGTGGTGAATATAATACTTCATCTCGAATCTCAAGTGAAGTGAATGTGTACAAACATCATTCACGTATCTCACGATAGAATACATAGAGTCCACTGACAGTCGGAGAACTGGAGATCAATGAAAGGACTCTTTTAGTTGTCCCTATTCCACCTCTTTTTTCACCCAATTTAACATATAAAAGAACTGTCCCTTTCTCAGTAGCTACTCCTTCCAGTACATTGGCCCAAAGGTGACGGGAAAATTCCACACTCACACAGGGGCCGCCGGCCGCCGATAGCGTGCAGCATAGGGTGTTTATTATTGCAGCGAACAGTGGCACATGTTTTGTCTGCACACGTCATAGAGGTGACGTGAACTCGTAGATCAACGTCAGCAGGACATTGCTGGCTGCACAGTCCTTGATGACATTCGAATATGCCATGTCATCAAGTCATCAGCGCTATTTTGAATTCACACAAAGTAGAAAAATCGACCCGTGTTTCATTTCAGGACAGAATTAATCACGCAAATTGAAGTGAACCATATTGAGCCTGTATGCTGAAGAAGGAAATGAAATAAAAAATCCACATTTCGTCGGTGACAAAACATCAGGTATTTCGCGACATACTACCTTCAAGGTTCATTATAGCAAACAAAATCACGAAAGAAACTTCAAATGTTTAATTATGATTCCTTTATATGCAGACGCAAAAACCCTATCGAGACGTAACGATCACCAGGCCGGACTTTTTAGCAGATATCACCGATCGCGCCGTGACACTTCAGTCGTGCCCGCGTCAGATTACGTAACGCACACAGGAGCACCAAAAAAAGTTATCGGCATGACGCTTCACCCCACAGTGGCCGGGAGAAACACCGAGCAGCGCCCGAGAGGAACACCGAGCAGCGCCCGAGAGGAACACCGAGCGGTGCCCGGGAGGAACACCGAGCGGTGCCCGGGAGGAACACCGAGCAGTGGCCGGGAGGAACACCGAGCGGCGGTGCCCGAGGAGGAACACCGAGCGGTGCCCGGGAGGAACACCGAGCGGTGGCCGGGAGGAACACCAAGCGGTGGCCGGGAGGAACACCGAGCGGCGGTGCCCGGGAGGAACACCGAGCGGTGCCCGGGAGGAACACCGAGCGGTGCCCGGGAGAAACACCGAGCGGTGCACCGGGAGAAACACCGAGCGGTCCCCGGGAGGAACACGCGGCGGCGGTGGCCCGGGGCACCGTGTTGTGACCGGACGGCAGCCGAATGGCCTCGTCCTCTCCCGTCACGACCGACCCCAGGCCCGTGCTGTGCCGCCCGTGACGGGCCGGAAGCGGCGTCATTCAAACGGCGCCGGTCGGAAGCGATCGGCGCAGGTGTGAGCCGCGAGCGGGGCGCGTTTAAACCGGCCGTCCGGACGCCGCCCGCATCCGGCCACGCGACCCCGCACACGCCCCGCGGGGCTGCGACACGCGACACCCGCCGCCGGCGACTCACGCCCTGAGAAGGGGTGACTGGTGCCGGAGGGATGGCTGGTGTCAGAGGGGTGGCTGGTGCCGGCGACGGGGACGCGGTGGTACAACTGGAGGAGATTTGACCCGATGGTTCCGGCCGGTCTGGTCCGACCCACAGCCGCTGGACCGTGAAGGCAGCCCCTGTGATGGCCAGGGACGGCGAGAGTTGCCCAACACACGACCGACCCGGCCCGGTGCCCGGTGCCCGGTTCTAGCCGCCTGTTCGTCATTACACACGAACTGATGAGCTAGCAGTGATGCGATAACGAAACTCAGAGAGGGAAAGTGGAAGACGCCATGTTCCGTGGATATCGGGTGTGCTGGAACGCTTCATCAACCCGCTATCGCGTATTCAGCCATCCATATTCAGACTTTTTCTGGTAGACATTAGAGAGAAAGGCCGGTTCATGGACACCTGTCGCTTGATTGGAGGCCACCCTCCTCGCTCATTAGAGCTGTTAAATGTCAATGCAAAAAATGAAGGATGTGAAGTGTCCAGACGTTGGCAGCTCCAATCACTTCGCCTCGTTTGAAATGCGCGCAATGAAGTATGATAAGCTTGGCCCATGCGAAGAGAACAACAATTTGTACACCGAAAAATCACAGCTTATATCACCGAATCACTAAGGTTCCGTCCTAATGCCGTCCTTATGCCCACAGGAAGGAAAACTATTCGATAGAGTCCATGTTACAAACATCTCAGGGCAATATCGAGGCGATCACAATGGATAGCACACGGCAACCCTAAAACTTGCGAAATCCAATAAACGCCGCTGCAGAACCTTCCGCTGGTATTTTCTCACAGTTGGCTTCTTTCCTCGCGGCAGGCTGCCCGTGCGCGGCCTACACACGGCATCCGCTCACGACTTTTCCCCTGCGTTTCGGTCGCACGGCTCAGGAAACTGAAGGGCTTCCCAGCACAGGCTCGTCCAGTTGACACTCCGGAAATAGGGGGAGGGCGCAGGCCGCAGGGGGGGGGGGGCTGTGGTGAGCGAGCCAAACCGACAACAGCGGAAATGCAAGGACGATCCGGATGACGCAGAAGCAGTGATCAACAACAGCTGATGAACTATTGCATTAGCAACAGCGATTCTCAAATCAACAGCGTGAAACATCGCCACGTTGACTCGACTCCGGGGCATTGAGGATGCGAGGAAACTCGTGACGTGAGGAGGGACAGTGACATTCATCCTCATCGCGCCAAAGCTTCAGCACGCCATGCGATAAGCACAGGAACATATCGGATTAGACATTTTCGCCTGCTTTCGCATACAATCAGAAATATAATCGGATTACGTCAATCCGATCTCTCTTCCTCTGACGATCATATTTTTGGGCAAAGAAAACGAAGCAAGAACCCAACAACAGTTGACACGACAAGCGTTCAAGAGCAGCCGTCGGACTTGTGTTCCCTTGCGAGCCAACCCTAACTGTCAATCACATGTCACTGCCAGATCACGCAGCAGCTGGGAACTCGGCTCATCATACGCGGCTTCAGCGCGGCTCGCTCAACATGTGGTGAGTGGTGACGAGACATCCGCCTCCCTCCAGCGCCACCAGTGAGCCTCACTCCAGCGCCACCAGTGAAACAAAAACTCGTGAGAGCGCTCGGCGCGCCTCCCCAGCAGCACATCTGGGGGACACGCGGCCCCCAGACAAGTGGCGGGTCGTTCCCACGCTCGGGGTGCCTCCCCTACCTCCCCTGTCTCCACAGCAGCGGTGCTGCTGATGTCACGCACATGCCTCGAGACGCGCGACAGCCGGGCCGCGCCGCAAAAAAAAACAGACGAAATCGAACCCGGTTAAAATAAACCGCCGGCCATTGTGATAAACAGCGGTGGAACATGGCCCCTGTCACAGAAGTGTCAGTGTCAGGCGCCTCCCGCCCGGCCCGGCCCGGCCCGGCCCGCCCCGCCCCGCCTGCCCGCCTGTCCAGCCCGCCCCGCCTGCCCGACCCAGACCTCCTGTCGAGACATCAGACAGGCCATGAGGCGCCGGCCAGGCACTGCGCTATCTTCACAAGCACGCGCTTCCGTTCACACAACGACTGGAACGACAGCGGCTGATGTAGACACGTTACGCAGGCGGCGGCAGGCGGCTGATTCTGCCATGTCTGGGTGGGAGTGGCGGGGGGCGGCCTGACCCGGCACGCGGCCACCGTCCGGTCGGCCGCCGCCGCCGCCGATCTGCCGCTGTCGTGTCAGTGAGGTGGCACGGCGGCACACGTCCCGGGCCTGATCTCCGACAGCGGCACACGGCCGTCTGCCCGACACCCGGCACGCCACGCTAATCCCCGGCCGTTCCCAGAGCACGCCCCCCCCCCCCGCCACCGCGTCCCCCTCGAACACCGCCCGGCTGCGTGCCTCACCGGCGCTAATTGCGAAACAACGGAGGGCGCGCACGCCCACATTGCCCACTGCCCTCCCCTTTCAGTCCTGATTTTTTTCATTCAGAGAGGGCCAGTTGTATCAAACTGTCATCGGTGTTGCGGTGGAACTGTCCCCCGACAGCTATTGAACGACGAAGCGTTTCAATCAGTCCCCCGATCCCCGCACAGCGAAATGGAGTTACAGCGCGGAGCGGGACGGGTTTTTAACAGCCGCTGCGTCCCCTGTCTCTGACCACAATTCCCACGACTCGCGCCCCCTTTCACTTGCAAAGCTCATTAGGCGCCGTGTCCCATCAGATAGTCGGATCCGTAAACAATATTAAGTTGCCATTAAATGATGTCACACTTGGGACCGCAACGCAGTCGAACGTTCGTGAAGGCTGTCCCGGATAGTCGAGCTGCTGAAAGATAGCCGTGATTACGATCGGTCGATTCCCATGGTCCGCGGCCGGCCGCGCAGGCAGGAGGCGCGCAGATCCATGACAGCGCGTGACTGAAGACAAAAACCGTGTCGGCCCAGCCACGCGAATCGACAAACACAATCAGGCGATCTCACGGGCCGCGGGTCGGCGCCGGCGTGCCCTGCCCTGAGGCGGCGGTATGCCGTCTACTGGATACTTTGGAGTGCGGTAAACCACGCACATCTGTGTTTATCACGATGGAGGAGGCGCATGTAGTGATGAACAGAAGTCCTGACTGGCATGCTCTGACGGTAGTCAAATAACATAAAATAAGCCTCACACCAATGCAAAGCTAGAGTCCATGACCAGGAAGAAAAGGAAAATGTTCGTTGCTATCGTTGATCATCGATCTTTCGAGATCGAAAACGATATGGTTGATGTCCATAGAATGTCGAGTTATCTGTTTAACCTGCATGCAATTTTCTTGTCGTTGCTGTCAACACTAGTTGACGTTTACTGGTATACCTACCTACAATGTAATGTATTGTACAAGAGTAGCAATCGTGACAACACACAACCACAACAAGTAATCCGGGCGACAAATCATCACGATCGACGGAGAACAATAACAACAAACGGAAATGTTCACTTCCGTCTTCCACGCGATATTGACATTTAATTTACAGAGTATGCTGCGTAAACGTTCACAGTTGGGTAAACGCAGTCACTCCACACCGAAGCATAACATTGCCATTTAAAACAACAGGCCACGCAGACTGTCGCTGTGGACAGGTGTGTGGCCTCTGACCGCGGGTGCGTAGAGACGCTCCGGTGCCCCCCCCCGCTGCGCACCTCCGGCAGTCGACACCAGCACACCGCTCAGTCAACAAGTGGGCCGCGGCGGTTGGGATCAATCAGGTTTGAAAATCGGCCGGGACAGGGAGGGAGGGAGGGGAGGGAGGGGAGGCCGAAGAGCAGCTGTTGAGGGCCACCACGGGAGCCACATCCGTCCCCGAGTCGGCACGCAGCGGTGGCAGACGCCACGCCAGACGACGCTCCCTGTCGTCCTCCTCAGGGAAGCCAGAGGACCGGGCCAGAAGGGGAGGGACGCTCCGCAGAGAGTTGGGCTGTCGGGTAGTACGTGCTTCTGATACTGTCGGGAGAGATTCGACTGTGATGTATTTGGAGTATCTCGAACTGTTAACAACTGCACCTGTGTTGCTTTGGATTAGTCAAACAGTGGATCAACCCTGGCTGACAGGAATAAATTGCTCATTTTCAATCAATACCTAAGCCTGACAGCTTCGATTTTTGTTTTTGTTTTCTAACGATTAGCTCCAAGGTGCACGAGGCTCACCAAAGGAGGGAAAGAAAAGCAATGTTTTTGATAACTAACTACCTGCAATACTTTGAGTTATAATATCTATCTGACAAACATTTCTGTAACTTCCTGAGCGGTTTAAGATCTTGATCATGATCTGATCTGATATAACCAAGATCTGATATATCTAATCTGATCTAATATCTAATCTAATCTAATAAGATCTAATCTGATATAACCAAGTGCGCTTCAAGTGCAGGCACAGTTCTCCTTTCCTATACGAACTGACGGACATCAGCCTATCAAATCAGGTTACAGGAAAGGCCGAAACAAGTATTCACAACAAAGAATAGCAACTGGGGTCCTTCTTTTCCAGTCGAACTCAGTATATCGAAGCAGTGATACGTGAAAACATACATGCACATATGCTATATACATGCACATAAGCATACATAACATACATTTGCTATAGCAAATGTCGATATTTGTAAGTGGTGTGGTGGTGTCTTATTTGTAAGGAAAACAATACTGCAATAAAATAGTCTTATCGGGAAAACATCGATGCAATACAATAGAGCAAAACAAGCGAAGGTAAGGCCAGCACCAAGCGAAGTCGTAAAGGACGCTTAGTTCGCTGGCTTGGTCGGTTACTCTGCTCTCTGTGTATTATAGTCGGACTCAAAACAATAGGAGGCAGCTCTGTGTTCAGCTTATCACAGCCGTATCATCCACTGACGACAACTGAGACGAATGTGTCCAGTTCGGTACGTACTGATTGTATCAGTACAGAGTGCAGACTAGTTTCAGTTGGTGCCCATCCTCATACAATCCCGCCAAACCGGATCAAAATCAAGAACACAAGGAGCATTGCAATGCCAGAGCTCTCGATCAGGCCATTGTCTGAATAGGAACACACAAAAGTCGCTGAAACATCAGTGTAAATCGACCTGTCGCACTGAAGTGTCCGACATAAATCATTGACAAAAACATAATGTTAACTTTACTTTTCATGTTGGCGTCTGGCTTGCTTTATTTTTACATTGGTGTTTATGGGCGCTGCACAAGCGACGGTTATAAATATTGCACTAGCTTGCCTGCCAGTGTCAATGAACTGATACAAATAAAATCGATCGAAGAGGGCCCAGCAAACATGCACCAATCCAGTGCGCACCAATACAGTTTTTTCCAAGATGTTATCAATAGTATCATCTGTTATTTTACTAATTCATAGCCAATTCATTGCAGTGAATTGGCTTGATGTCGATGAATTAATGTAAATGAATTGCTTAGCCTATGAATGTAATCCTCATGGTCTTGCATGGACGTCACCACCGGGGGAAGGGCCTGAGGGCACCCCAGGATAGCTCCGCCTCCCCCGTCCAGATAAGCAAGATTTTACCATTAACCCTATGAGAGTGAGAGGGCAAGTCACCTGCCCCCCCCGCCCCCACTGCCCACACACACACTCGAAAGTTGTGTCGACGCTCCTGGTAACAATAAATGCGGTAGCTATAAATGGCCAACAAATTAGTCGGCCTCCATCATTAAGGCATATGGCTAAAGACGAAGACATTGTTTTAGCCGTCACGCAGCACCGCCACCACCACGATGCCATCGGCAATTACTACGGCTGATGGTTTTAATAAACTCGTACAAAGGTAGAGCTGTTAAAAGAGCAATGCTAATTTCCAATGCAACAAAGTTATCACTTATTACTTCGTAATGAACAAGCTCATACGCACCAAGTGACCAGTGGCACCACGCTTTAGGGATATTCAAAATGTCATGACTCCCTTCTGGATTGAAACGTAAAGCAGGTATGCTTGTCTATCGTCAGGGTATCCGCCATAAGGGGAACCGTGGGGACGTGTCCCCCCAACGTTTTCGGATTTTAACATTACGCCTATGGGCGTTGCATGAAACAAAAATCGCCTTCAGAATGCAATGCCTCCGCCCCCCACCCACAACCCCATCTTTCGGAAGGTGAGGGCGCCCATGTTCGAAAATGCCTGCACCTTCCGAAAGTGTGGGGGGGACGGCCGACGGAGACGTTCATTGCTAGCAACCATGAGTCCATAAGTCAATGATGTTGATGTTCACACCTAAGTCGTGATTCAGGGCTCTTGACGAAAATAAACATAAAACAGACGAAGATAAACAGCAAGTCAGGGACGTAGCCAGGGGGGGCCACGGGGGCCATGTCCCCCCCCCCCCTGAGCGAAATAAATTGCATACTAGATAGAATTGAGATTCTCTAAAAACCGCGACCCTACCCCCCCCCTCCCCGGTCAGCGACATATGGCTGAGGTAGCAAAATGTGATTTTTCCTAAAATCTGATTTTTTTTCCGACGTGCCCGCCCCCCCTGAGCAAAATCCTGGGCTACGTGCCTGCAGCAAGTGGACATATCGTTTACGCAGATCGACTTCGGCAGGTTATGCATTGGCATTCCCTGGTTTAGGCACCGAAGCATTCACGCACCACACGGCACAACACTAGTGTTAGTTTAATTGGGGTTTAAGGGCGCGCCGCACACCTTTGGGTCAATGGAGTATATGCAACGTTGTGAGAAAAATACTTCAAACGAAAGAGAAATATTTCTAGTTCTTAAAAATAAAAAATATTTTTTCATAACTACTCCCTTCATCTTTAGCAATAAGGCAAACTTATTTGGCGAAGCAAGAAGAAGCTTTTTACCGTCTTGAGTTGGTGACCAATCACCAGGCTATGAGCAGCTGACTGCGCTAGATGCTTTAGAGATAGGAGAATTCACTTTGAAGCCCTCAATTCTGGGAATGGCTGATTGTTTTCAAGAACACTAAAATATACATTGGTTGAGTAAAAGTAGATGCAAATATTTTTCATTTGGGTATTCATTTTTGTCTGCATTTAGTAGGATTTATAAGGAAAACCGAAAAAACTTTGATAGGCTACTAAAATAAAATAAGCGTGTTACATGCACAAATTACCTAGCAACAAATAAACAAAGAATAGAAAGCAAGAAAAGAACGTTTTATACACAAATTAAATATTCAATAATGAACAATGGCCAAGTAAAAACGCAGACACTCATATTGCAAGAATAAAACAAAACTATTAACACAGGTATCAGTTGAATATAATTTAGTAGCCCAGAAGTTTATGTCAGTTATCTAGTAGTTTGGAATGGATTTCATTAAAGTAGGGTGAAATAAAATGGAACATGTAATATATGTTGAGCTAAATCCAGTGAATTTTTTTTACGCAAAATGAAGCAGGTACTTACAATCCGTTGATCCCTGATGAAGCCTCCCATCTCTTAACATAGGCGAGCGTGAAGTGACATAGCCTGTGACGTCACACCGCTGAAGCGGTGCTCCCGTAGTACGGTTTTTACGCAAGTGGGCAGTTTCGCTAGCCCGCACTTAAATTAATGTTTTAAGCATGTTCTAAGGTCTCAGATAAAACAATTAAAGTACCAGCTGATCAGAAAAAGATTACTCTTTCTCTGACACATAAAAAATTTTCCAATATTTGTGACCTGCATATACTCCATTAGCGCCCCACGGCACACACTATAAGGTGTCACACTGACACCCAACCACTTGAATATAAGGACTAGCACTAGCGACAACTTGGCGACCTTATCTCCCACAACACGAGTGAAGTAGGATTCGTCTTTATCAATCATTCAATTAGACTTGTGCCTGGATCCGGGATCCAGCTATCTCTGTGTCCCGGGATCCACATGGGACCAGATCCAGGTGCACAATAAAGCCGAGGGATCCACAAAGATCCCAGATTTTGATACATTGTATGCCAAGTAATCCAATGGGATCCCAGATCCAACTTCGGGCAGGGGCTCCGCCAGAGGGGACCGGGGGGACGTGTCCCACAGCAGCGTCCAGGCACACATCAGCGCCCAGCGGTGTTTCACACCGTTGACACGGTAGCATACGATACGGTATCACGCGTTCCAACATTTGAACAGACACAAGGCAAACGATAATTAAAATACACATTTTTGCATGAGCAATGAAAACATGCATTTAAATAAATAGGTGCTAGCCACTAGCTAGCCCAGGGCGACGGCACCTTCCAAAAGTTGGGAGCACGGACTACGGAGGCATTCTGAATTCGATTCTTTCCATGCAATGACCATAGACGTTATGTTAAAATCTGAAAATGTTGGGGGACACGTCTCCCCCCCTGTGGCGGAGCCCCCGGTTGCTTGTCTGTCTGCCAGAACACACCCCCTAAGCGTGCCGATAAGATAAGCATCATAAACATGGGACCGCATCAGCATTGGGGAATCGAAACCTCACCCAGTTCCAGTTCAATTCAAGTTCAATTCAAGGTGCAGTGAATTGAGTTCTACTCACACAAGCTTCAAAACCACACTTCAAGCTACTTCATTTTGATATTCATATACGAGGTAAGCTGATCAAAATTCATAAAAAATGAATTAGCAGCATTGGTTCATTCATTCCGCATTCGTTCATTCTATCATTTTGTTAGCATTCAGCGAGCTCTCTGGAATATGCACGTGTCTGTTGAACACAATGTTCACAAAAAGCACCTCCTTCTTGGCAGTCAGACTCACGTCGACAGGCAAACTAAACTCACCTTCTGAGAGATCCAAAAGTAAAAGGAGCAGGACGCATCCCATCCAGAGACCCGCCTTTATATCCATGGCTGGGTTCTATATGCGGCACGCTATTTCCGCATATACATATCACTCGATTTCCTCGCCAATTCCGGAATCACCGACACAAAACACACCCGTCGGCCTGTTCACTCCGCGTGCGCTCGGCACCACCTCTCCAGCGCACCGCTCCGCGACCACTGGCGCCCGGCCGCAAGTAGCACCGTCAGCGGGCAGTAAGCATGCGCGAAAACCTCGAGCTGGGCTGTGGGAAAGTTGTCAAGACAAACTAATGTGTCATTTCTACTATCCGATTCTAGTAATTGGGATTCATTATTTCAAGGAGTATTCAGAATCTACTATTTGCTTCTTGAACAGATGAAAGTGACGAAAAAATAAGTATTTAAAAAAGTACTACTTCTCTTGTCGTAGCGATACGCGGGAAGACGGCCGGGAACCGTGGGTACGCGCGCGATTTGTTGGATCAACACCGATATCAGAGGTGAGCATGGGTGGGGAAATTTTAGCGTGGGATTCCTGAGAGGAGATGAACGGGATGGACTCAGGGATGGAACGCCCAAATGACCTTAGATGAGCGATACCTATAGCAGGGGCGTCGCCACGAACCGAGAGTGGGGGGGGGGACGTTCACGTAGGCAAAAAACATTTTGAAGTCGATTATTTCCATGCAACGCCGATAGGCGTGCCTGATGTACAAATCCGAAAATTGTACGGGGTACGCGGCCCTGTTTGCTGTGGTTGGGGGAGAAGCGTCACCCGTCCCACCCCCGCTTTCGACGCCCATGGCCATGGGTGGAGAATTGCTTTAGAAGTTGCCCCGGCCGAAGTCCGAGGTCAGTGGAAGTATCAAAATTACGCTAATCAGCTAAATGTTGTTGACCGGGGAGGGGGTGGGGCCCTAGGTGTGGGGTTAGGTCGTTATCAGAATCCCACTTTTTAGTTAGTAAAACTTGGTAAAACCTGCCAAGCCCACGTATATTATATATATATATATATCATAATTAATACATATATATAATATATATACCATATATATCAGGGCGGAATCCAGAAAATCTTCAAGGGGGTCATCCAAGTGCAGTGTGCCGCCTACCTATCACCCCAATCCTTTGAACTTCATCGAATTCGTCCACTATATTTTGAAGGGTGCCCCTATATTTACAACTTCTTTTTATAAAAAACATATATGGCATTTTTTCTCTCAAAACAGTTTCCCTATTCCTATCTTATAATATTTAGCAATATCAGTTGTACCCTATTTATAATTTTAAAGTGCGACGGATGGTGCTAAATAGATCATTTTACAGTCAAGACGTCTGGGGTGATCGTTTTCTAAACTTGCGATAGGCGCCAGGGCCTTACCAATAATTTTATCATTCTTAACATCTAGGCCTATGGCCGTTGACATAGGTAAGAATGACATTAATATTCTGTAAAGATAGCATTGAAGCCCTCCCTACCAATCATTTGCCAGAACAATACGCTACGGCCCAGACGGATGATGGGAGAATCGACCAAGATGGTAGTCAGTTTCAAGTGACCCTGGTGACTACCGTTATTTCTACGAACAATACATTTGAATGCTACGCAGCAGTGTCAACGGTAATGAATGCATGGCCTGCGATACCAGTGTATCATATGAATGTGTATATACCATGATTGTCTCGTGCGGACTTCAAAAATCTGTTCTTAAACAAAAAAATTACAGGATTGCAAAGGAGGATCTTGAGGAAATTTGAAGAAAATCTGCCCTATTAAATTAAATCTACAATTGGTATTTACGCAAATAGACACCCATACAACCCAGAGCATTGATTTTAATTTTTTTATCTTTTGGGAGGGGTCAAATCCATGGCATGTTCCCAAAAATGGTGAGCGGGTGGTAAAAGGCTTGGGGTAGACAGACCCGTCCGCGAATAAATTTTGTTTTGACCGGCCACTCCTAGGGGAAGCGAGGGTCGTCTGCAACTGTAACGCAGAGGCGTCGCCGAATAATTTTTGAGTGGAGTCGGCTGAACATGACGGAAAAGATTCCACCCCAATTTTTTGCTATTGTAGTAAATCCTGTCATTTAATGTTGATTTGTCTGTTTATAGTTGGTATAGGCAGATTTATTTACGAGCCGCAGAAGCGGCCGCATTTTTACCGATCTTGCCCTGAGAAACTAAAAATACCGGTAGTTGGTTGTATAAGGATAAGAAGCTAAAAATGTTATTTACACTCAAACTCAGAATTCACGGAAGAACCGAAATATGACGATGGTCACTGATGTGACACTCGAAGTGGCCTCGACGTGATTTTTTTATTTTTATTTTATAGGCGCCGGAATTTAAGTTTTAATATTCGAAACACAACGTGAGCTGAGGCCAAGCAGTTTCAGGAACCTTTCCTGGTTGCACACTCGCAGCATGATGCAAAAATATCGGTCCCCCTGGCGCCACGCATACTTACCCCGCTATGCCACACACTTCTTGGCATTCATTTCGCCATTCTTTCAAAATTGTATATCTGCCAAAATTTGTGCAGTATGTATGTGCGCGACACAGCGCGAATTTTCCCGTTATGAGGAGGGTAGCTAGATTATTGATTGCTCCAAAGGGACATTGTTACGATAAATTTTGCAGAGGCAACCGTTTTGTCCGACCGTCTGGGGCGAGGACAAATCATAGTTTCAGGGACTTGGGGGGAGGGCATGCACAAGTGCCCCGAATCCTCGCCTGCATACAACTGTTATTGCGCCGCGAGCGGCGCCAAAATTTGAGGATTTTTGAACGGGCTGTGCCGCCTGAGAACGAAATTTTTGCTATCAGAACCAGGATGCAGGAAAACAAAACAAGACGGGAAATAATGTTTGAAGCCAAAAAGGTGGGGTAAAAAAATGTATGCCCCCATTTAAGCCAAAATGTGCGGCCAATGGCCCCATCTCCTACCCCCTCACCCCGTAAGTGTTTACAGTCTATGATACCTTTTTGTAATGGAAAAAGAACACTGATTAATTTGCGCCGCATTAGAGCCCTCGCGATTTATTGTTTTATTTTTGGGGTCTGATAACTAATAGGCACCTATTAAAAAGTCTATAATCATTATGTATCAGCCCAATTGGCACCAAGCACCACTCAATGAAGATTCTTCCCACACTCAAAGATAGAAAGGAATTTCGGCGCAGGGGCACAGATAAATGCATTTTTATTAGTTTATTTTTCGTTCATATCGTTATTAACAGCTTTGGTGCAGTAACTACCAATTTCAAATTATCGTTTCATGGCATTTCCAGCCATCGAAAATAGCGGTTACATTAATTTAAAAAGCCACGGCCCCCTTATGCTTCGTTCATCGATAAACGAGTCGACAAACATCTGTACATCGAATAATTTAAGCAGGACGCACATGGGCGCGTTTTATATAATCTTAAAATGGAATAGCATCTTTCAACATGGGTTTTGAAAACTGAGATAGCACGTTTGTATAGCCCGTGTTGAAAAAACCCTAAACTGCAACGTTTTCTGAGGCTTGAAAGGGCTCTCCAGCCAAATATATTTGACTTTTTGGCGACAGAATGTGATCGTGGGCCATAAATAAAAAATGTCGAACGAATTAGCCTTCTACACGGGCAGAGCTATACGTAATCTACCGCGACTACTTATCGAAGTATTCTGATTTGGCTAGCCACGATTTGACGTTGCGGAGAGTACACAATTATAGTTTTGAATAAAATTATTAATTTAGTCCTTCTGTCCTGAATCGGTGCGATATATGGCTATTGTTGACATTATGAAAAGAAATTGCTTTTCTAAAAAGTCAAATCGTGTTTGAATTGAAGAGTGTTTGAGTCAAATAAAATCTCTTTAATTTTGCACCAATTCGCTTAAAATAGGTGGGTTTTCAGCAATGCAATGGGGGGCACCAGGACATCAGGGACACCAGGGCCTCCTGGATTCAAGGGGGCATGGTGCCCGGTGCCTCCCCTCGCCCTACAGTGCCGCTACCGGCACGTGGTTGCCTGCCACCTGGTACACCGCGCCGTTATTGGCCCTGGTACGCCGACGCGCGCGTTGTGTCCCTTGTAACGGGCGCGGTGGTCCAAGGCCAAAAACAATGTGGTGCCCTGTACACCAGCGCAGTGGGCCCCTGTACACCGTACCGCGGTTGTGCCCTTTGTACACCGGCGGTGGTGCCAGGCCAAATAACAATTGTGCCCCCTGGTACACCGCCGCAGTGCGTGCCCCTGTTACACCAGCGCATGGTTGCCACCTGGTACACGCGTCGCGCGGTCTGGGCCCTTGTACCACCGGCGCGGTGGTGCCAAGCCAAATAACAATGTGGTGCCCCTGGTACACCAGCGCAGTGGAGCCCCTACTACACCGTTCGACGGTTGTGCTCCTTGTACACCGGCGCGGTGGTGCCAAGGCCCAATAACAATGTTGGTGCCCTGGTACACTGGGCCCCTTGATACACCGCGCCGGTGTGTGGTGCCCATGACAAATAACAATTGTGGTCCCCTGGTACACCAGCGCAGTGGTTCCCCTGGTGTACACCGTCGCCGGTTGGCCCCCTTGTAACACCGGCGCGTGTCCCAAGGCCAAATAACAATGTGGTGCACTGGATCACCAGCGCGCCAGTGGATCCCCTGGTTCACTAGCGCAGTGGTTGCCCCTGCATCACCGTCGCGTGTGCCCCGTTACACCCGCGCGGTTTGGTGCCCATGGTTCAAAGGAACTATGAAGTAACTTGCGCCGACGTAGACAGCGCATATTTTTGTTTTTATTTGGTGGGCCCCTGGTGCCCGGCGTGGTGTGCCCCTATGCAGGGCACCGCGTTGTGCCCCTTGATATGCAGACACACGCCTTGGTGCCCCTTCACGCAAAGCAAAAAAAAAATCCGCGCGCTACGCCGCACGAATTTTTTGCTTTATTTTTTTCGAGATGCCTTTAGGTGCCCCTTGATGCCCCGGACGCGTGTGCCCCTTCACGGCCCAAGGGGGGGATCATGACCCCCGTGACCCCCCGCCCCTGGATCCGCCACTGATACTATATTCATATTTTACATTTTACATTTATATATAATAAATTTTACATATGTATATATCTATATACTATATAATATATCTATATATATATACATATGTATATATATTAATATATATATATATATACTATATTATGTGTCGTGTGCGTTTTGTGTGGTTGTGTGTGTGATGTGTGGGTGTGTGGTGTGTGTGTGTGTGTGTGTGTGTGTGTGTGTTGTCTTGTTGTGTGTGTGAGTGGCTATTGAGCGCTGATTTCCACCGTCTAATGGATTTTACTATCCGAAGAATATGTATATGAAAAACTTACCTTTATTTAAATATTTTTCATCATACCGAGATGTGCAACTAGGAATAGGAGCTACCTGAGGCTTGACTCCACTCACGGTCTAGTTCCAGTATTAAAAACAATTCCACGACATAAAATTACCATTTTCAAACCGCTTCGTGGCGTCACATCAGTGACCATCGTCATAACGAAGCCGTCGCTATCGTCTTCGGTTCGTTGTAACGGTGAATTAAATTATTAGCATGTTAAATATTTAACTTCTTATTTTTTATAAGGCCCACCGCCTATTTTCTGGGTTTTATCAGGCAAAGCTGTAAAAAATCGCGCCGCTTCGCGGCGCTAAATAAGTACCTACTATACATGAAAATCCCAATTACATATGTGAAATGCTGCTAAGGATTGAATACAAGCATAACAATGTGGTGAGTTTTTTCGTCATTTTAGTCGATCTCCCACTAAAAAATATCGGCGATGCCCCTGGGTTGACATGGTTTCGCTCAGTGTAAGGCAATGTCGAAACAACATAAACTGCAAGCTGATATTTTGCGATATCCCAAAAACTCGAAAAAAATGCAAAAGTCAATAAAATCATTAGAATACCTGAAGTTGCATAATAAAGTGGCCCAATTCCGGGCAAAAAATCGAAATTGGGGGTAGGTAAGGTTTGCTCAAAACGGTTCCCCCCCCCCAAGACGGCCGACTGGATCCGCCCTTGACGATAAAAACACGTTGAATAAATGATAGACAAGCACGTTGAATAAATGATAGAACAAAATATTTAGTTAACGAAACTGATAATTAGTTACGGCGTATTTACCTACTCGACAAAGATGACACAGTAACCGAAGGAATTGCAACACGTCGAAAAACCCTATTCTTTAGATAACTTTATATATGAGTGCACGGTGAGAGCAATATGAGAGCACGGTGCGCACAGATATTCGGACATATTTGTGTCCCGCATTTTTTCGTCGCGCATTTACTCGTCCACAAATATTCGGCCGCAACTTTTCGTCTACTTAAGTTTTTGTCTCGCATGTCTTCATCGCACAATTTTCCGACCGCAATTATTCGTCAAGCATTTTTCTCTTCCGCAAATTTTCTGACGGCATTTCATCGAATCCTCAAAACAAATTGTCGCGGTCGCGCAACTTTTCGTCCGCAAATCATCGTCTTTTATTTCTTCGTCAGGAAACTTTCGTCCGCAACTTTTCGCCTGCCCATCGCTTTCACAAATTTTCATTTCCGCTATTCTTTGTCAGCAAATCTTTGCAAATATTTGCTTTGTCAACGCAGTCAGATATTTGTCCTCAATTTTCCGTCCGCGAATCGCTCGCAGGCAAATTGCTTTATACGGAATTCGTAATTGAAATTTGGCCAAGCTCGACGCCAACGTTAAAATGATCCGAAGACGAGGAGAATCGCGTCCCTTTGGTTTCCAAGCCCGTCGCCCATGCCTGCAATCATAGTTTGCGATTATTGAAATGCAAGATTATATAGACAGACCGACAAGGCGATTAAATGCATTGCGTAGACGAAGAGTTGTGCAGACGCGAATACCTACTTGTGGACGAAGAAAGTTGACGAAGATTTCCTGATTAAAAATTGCGTAGGCGAATAATTGCACGGACGATTTTTTGGACGAAGAATAGCTTAGACGAAGAATTGCGCAGACGAATCTTTATGGACGAAGAACTGCGACACGAATATTTGCGAACGAAGAAATGCGAGACGAAAATTTGCGAAACGAGTATTTTCGAAGACGAAGTTTTGTGGATTCGAAGAAATGCAGGACAAAAATTTGCAGAAACGAAGAAATGCGAGGCGAAGAAATACGCCACAAAATTATGCGGGGACAAAAAATCAGCGGACGAAAATCAGCGGACGAAGAAATGAGCGACGAAGAACTGCGGGACGAAAATATGTCAAGGAATCTGCGTACATAAACAAAATGAGAGTGAAGCTAGTCAAGATGCGAGAATGTCACTTGAAATCGACAGACGAGACCAAAATATATTGTAAATTCCTCACATTTTGCATACAAACTTTCCTTTCAAAAGATATTCGTATTTAAAGTAGGTAAGTGTTCCACAAAAAACTTTTAAACGTTTTATTCTGCCCATACCTATTTCTTTATAGATAGTCGTACCGAGATTCGAGAATGCATTTTCATGCTGGGATTAAATTTTCATTTTTGTATTTTTTTAAATAAAAACTAAGGGCATGCAAACAAAACAAGAAGTCTCACATAAAGTTGCCCCGGCCACGGTCGGGGCTGGCGGGGTGAATTCTAGACCCATGCCCATGGCCATACCTCAGCCTATATGCAATGCATGGCATAACTTAATTTTAATTATTCACAGTTATCGTTTATTAATCGCATTTTTACTGAAAAATACGCTGGCGGATTCAGAGGAGGCGATCCAGCAATGCCCTCCCCCCAAAATGAAATCGGAGCAAGATTGACACATTTTCTTTATAGAAGTATAACTTTCAACTTATACGAAGGAAAGCTTGTTTTAAATCAGCTATCAAGGCATAAGCAAACGGAATCCAATGAGTTTTCAAAATTTTGTGAGACTTTTTTAAATTTGCTCCCACCAACCACCTGTGCGCCGCCTCCCCCCTCCAACCACGTGGGATCTCACAACTGAAGAATACGAGTTAATAATCCTGCGTATGATTAAATGAGTAGTTCACTCCATCTTCGAATTTCCTCAAATGTTAGCGTTAGTAGGTAAGGTACTTAGAAGTGACTCTCTTACCGAATAATATTATCAAAATACATTTCAATATTAAATTTCAAAGTTATTTTATTAGGAAAGACCGGGAACTTCAAACTTAAAATTGTGGTAGCTAAGGCAAGGACCGACCCGAACTTACAGCGGATTGTGTAACCCACGTGGCTGATCCAAGGAGGGCAAATCGGACATGCCCCCCTCCCAAAACCGCCTGAAATCGGCGCAAAATTGGCACGTTTTCTGGCTAGTAGAAGATATATGCTAAGATCTCGAAGAATGTTTGTTTAAATGTATGCAATGCAAAGCAAGATAATTCGATAACTTTTCAGAATGGGGTTGGGGACCAATTTTGTTTAAGGTACCAATGTTTTGGGTTCATAAAAAACAAAGCAAATTTTTCATCATATAAATTTTAAACAAAAAGTCACATACAAATTCGAAATGAGCTCAAGTATTATGAAAAACTCAATTAAGCTCAATGTCCTTGTAGTTAAATAACGCACGAAAACACATTCATAATTATGACAAAAAAAATGGTGCTGATGGCGACATCTTTCTGCGCGGCTGGCAATAGAACGTTAATCCACTATGCCAGACTAATAAGTATGCGGCAGGTGGACATTCAAAACAGGGTGCTTCTTTCGGAGAATCGGCATTTATTCGCTTCCGAGCTGTTTTCGTGTCGTCACGAAAATACATCAAGAATGTAAAATATACAGTTAGCAAGTTAGGACAAAGTTTTATGACGAAAGGCGGTCTAAGATATGTGTAAGAAGTATATGTAAAAAACGAGAGAAATACGGTGATTTTTTTAGGCGTGAAAACCCACTACCTGTCCCCCACCCCATTGTGCGATACTTTTGGGGATTTGCCCCAAGCCGTCCGTGCCCCTCCCCGAAAAAAAACACTGTTTTGGATCCGCGAATGTGTGTAACTACTAATTACTGTACGCTAACATATAATTAACCCGCGACAAGTTTTGCCTTACAGGGATTATTCGGGTCGCACAGACCATGGTATTTATCTTTACAGCTAACAGTCGAACGAAGTGAAACCGCTGGCGGATCCAGGGAGAATTTAGGGTCATGCCCCTCCAAACAAGGCAGGAAATGGCATGTTCTCCCCCCCCTCCCAACGATCTAGCCTCACATGAAAAAGCGGTCAGTAATAATGTATAATTAGGTACTTTGCCTCTGTGCCAGAAATACAAATTTCGATGGAAACAAATAACAAGTCATTGCTCGTCTTTAGGACGAGATGATTTCAGATGGATACGCCAATGTAAGGGTGTAAAAATATAAACGGAAGCTCTGATTCAATATTTGTATTGTGGAGTAAGATCCTACTTCATATATAATTAATAATAAACAAACACACAACAACAACACATATATAATAAATATTATAATATATTATAATATATTAAAGAGGGAAAACTTCTAAAGAAAGATGATAAAAACAAATTACGCGAAAATAGATATATAAACCAACATTAAATAGATACTTAAAGAAAAAGAAATATTAATTAAGAACAACAATAGGAACTAATAACACAACACAACAACTACAAACAAAAAAAAGATAAAAAATAATAAATATATATAATAATATTAATAAAATAATATATAATAATAAATATAAATATATTATAATATATAAATAGAAATATATATATATAATAATATAAATATATAATTATAAAGTAGTAGTAGGCCAGATAGTATATTTTCAGTATTAAGACATTGTATACGATTGACCGCAAACGCAGAGAAATATCGACAAATATTGATTAGTTTCCGGTTGGTATATGCTATATATATATCGATATGTACAATTCTTACAGATGTCGATAATTGCCCGAATATATATTGCCAAATGATCTTACAAGGCATAACATTTCAAAAATCACCCTATAAGCATTCGAAGATTAATCCACATCATTCATGATCACAAGTTTGAAATTAAATATCGATATAGCCTAGGTTTACATTTCTTAAAGACATTTTTTTGGAAATGTATCTGAAAATATACGTGACGGTTTATAGAGGCATCTTGCGTTTGTCATATCCAGGAACAGTACATCACTCATCATACATACATTTCTACACATCAGTTATCACTATCACTTCTACATTTTTTTACTATACTTTATACTATACTACTTCACCATCCTACTGCCAGAGGGCTAGTGTTTAGTTGAAGTTGAACACAGTTGAAAAATTATACAAAATAGTTTAGTGATTGCGCGCTCGCAATCTTTAAACGACTGTTGTCAACTCCCGGCATTGCAGTCTCCAACGGTCGCGCCCTTTTATACACAGCCGCTAACACCACGTGGCAGGCAGCGAACCTGCAGAAATGACAACACCGAGTTGCAGCATTTCAACGTATGATGAAACCATTTGGTACGGGTATGGGGCAGTTCCTGGGGCGTGCATTTTGCCTGTGCAGTTTATAAATCGATACCTGAAGCCGTTCACCGGTTACTGCACAGTTGCACACTGTGCACCATAGGCGGCGGAACGGGGGGGGGGGCACCGGGGCACCGTGCCCCCCTTGAATCTGCAAGGGGGGCACACATATCAAAGTGCCGGCCCCTTAAATCAGGTATGGCCAAGGTATATGACTTAGGTCTACTTATCAAATTATGGGAACACATTTCTACAATGCCGTAAATATTTACGAACGTGATAATGCTCATGGAAAGACGATAAATGTTTGAAAAATCGTAGTAACTCGAGTTTTTAAGCCAATTGCAAACGAAAAATACCAAAAGAAAGGAAATCAAATCTTCTTTTAAATGGTCATCTCGGATTTCTGATTTTTAAAGTTTTTAACCTTAAAAATGCCAAAATTTGTGTTTTAATTAAGTTTTCACAAAATCAATAAATTTCGAGCTATTGGAAAAGTATCTTTTTATATATTTGAGAGAACGACGTATGGACGACATCCAAACAAATTTCAAACAATATATTTTCTTTTGACTGACTTATGGCTTCCTAACTATAAGTAAATCATAACGTCATTTTTAGAAGTTCAGTTTTTTTGCCTGTAGTGACTAGATATACATTAACGGGACTATCTCGAGCAGTAGGGGAGACCGGGGCACCTTCTGTCACTTTTTTGCTAATTGGCCCTGGCGGGCACACTTTTCAGATTTGGTGATTAATACTTTCCAATACTGTTACATACATCAATAGCTTCAAAATCCGTTTTAGGAGTTCCAAGCCTCCGGTTTATCTCAAGTTTGTTTCGACACCAGTGTCCGATAACTGTTCCGTCGATAACTCACTTTCGACACGAACACTGCCCTAATGCAGGGGGCACGTTCTGCACTATGGGGGACTTCTGTCCTGATTAGGGGAACTTCCTGTTATCAGCCGAACAGGTCATCTGTGGCGTCCTCAGGGGAGAGAGGGTTTTCATTCATCGCCATCATGCAATAATGTTAGAAATTGGACGGGCTATATACGATCCCAACACTGCATTTTTGGCGTTTTCTTGGTTATCACATTGCACGAATCAGAGTCCCTGAGTACGCCTATGTTTTTTTTTCATTTTGAACTTTTCCCTTCCTACATTAAAAGAACATGACATTAGGAGCTCAAAAACGCTTTTTGGCCATAAAAATCGGCGAATGACATGGGCTACAATGACCTTCAAAAACATCAAATATTTTCAATGTGTTGCCCTTTGGCCCCCATTTTTAACAAAAAGCAAATTGCTGGTACAAAAAAGAAAGGACTTGTCACGGACGAATCGAATAGGGTTCTTCCCATTCGAAATACGCGCCTTGCGGTTCTCGCAGATCCGGGGGGCAGGAATCTACCCCCCGCAGTGGTTAACGTAATTCTGAGCGCTTGTGAACTGCAATGGCCACCAAACCGATTCGCTTTCTACGCCTTGAAGTGGGTACCATATCTGTAAACAACAGGCAATCATTTTTATGGTTTGTTTATAAGCGATAACGACTATGGAATCATGAACAGATTCAGTGACAGTAGTGCCCCACGAATGTGACAGACCTGCCCCACTCGACACAGTTCACACTTTTTCGTTTTTTACTGAAAACTTGGGAGAATGGGGGCAGAATAACGCTCAGCACAATGTTCTCGACATTCCTATAGGCCCATGCATAGGCGTAGGAACGGGGGGGGGGCGTGGGAGCCATGGCCCCCCCACTTTTCAGGCTGGGGGGCCAGAAATGTTAACTGCCCCTCCCACCACTTTTGAACGATTTCTCCTCCTCCAGGAACCGATATTTGTTCGATATGAATTTGCTTTGAAAATTGAAGTTGTGAAAATAATTATTAATTTATATCCCCGCAATACCATAACCCATTGACGTAAAAACGGCGAATTAGGGCTGCCAAAGCCAACTTTTCAAGTTTAGAATCCAATAATATTAACAGTTCTCTACTTTTGAATTATTTTGTACTTTTATAT